>CAMZMU010000036.1:60533353-60760980 GCA_947311845.1 Poa pratensis | reverse complement strand
TTTTTCCAGGGATAACATAAGTAGGTGAATGGTGTCATGGTGAGATGCCACATCAACTTATAAAGTACCATCTTGTGGTGTAGTAAGAGAGCATCATAGTGCCCCGAGGAATCAAAGAATTCAACAAACTTGGGATAAAGAGTGAATTAAAGAAACAACAAAAAGGTTGCTCACGACCTCGCCGAGGTTAGAACATCTTTAGCAATTTCCCAAAAACCATCACAAGCCGTAAAATTGTCACCGGTCCCGTAAAGAAAATAAGTGGTCAACATATGCTCTAAATGACTCCTATGCCTATTTTTTTTTGGGGGGGGGGGGGGGGGGGATTCCCTGATTTTCTCTCACCTCACAACTATAAATAGGAATTTTCAAAACTAGATGAAAAATTTTTTGGGCACGCATGGGAGAGAGGCAAAGTTTCCGCTCGCCCATGGCGTCGAGCATACGCCCGTGTCACTTTTGTTTGACAGTCGGGGCCATCCACATCCCATCACAAGCCTCTCCGCTGTCGTTCTGCACCCAGGATAATGTATGGAAAGTGATGTGTATTTTACAATTTAGATCTCGTTATTGTTTAGAGGTGTACATTGATTAGATGAATTGAAATAACGGGTTGAAGAAACAGATGATGTGGATATAGCTTGCATTAAAATGCCATACACGTTGCACATAGTGTTATTACAAACTTTTTTAGCAGTTACATACATAAGAACACATAATTTTAAATAATCTCTACTATAATACGACTAGCGACCGTGGTACGTCGCGCCATTTTTACACTTTAGCCCCTCATGGTTTTGTAAATCAACCCGCAATCCAAAAAGTTGACAATTTTTCATTGTAGCCCCTGAACTCTATCCAACAGACGAACGTGTGCGACGAGTGGCTGCCGAGGCCCAGCTTGGCGGCGGAGCATGGTGTGCTGCGAGGTGGGCACCGGCGGCTGCAGTTGGAGAGGAACCGCGTGTGCTCGCGGTCTCGCGGAAGAGCTGGCCGATGGGGGTGCCGAGCCTGGCGATGGGGACGTCCGCTAGGAGGCGAGGCCCATGGCGGACATCGACGAGATACACTTCTCAGACCCCCTCCTCCTCTTGCAAGATGCAGCAGTACCATCATCGTCGCCGCCTCCTGGCCATGGTCTGCGTGTGCGGCACCGGTCTGTTGGCCGTTGTAGCTGTACGGCGAGTGGCCGCCCTTCGCCGCCTGGTCACGGAGACAGGACCAGCGCCTGAGACGGAGGTGAGCAGAAGCAGCAATGCCTGAGCCAGATCTGGTCGAGACCACGAGAGAGCTCGAGAGAGCTCCATATAGGATTACGGTAAAAGCTACGGCCGGTAGTGGTTGCTGTGGCCAGTGCTTGCCTATTCGGACATCCGACGCCCAGCTCGCCTGGTCCCCCGGATCGTTTCTCCAGTTCTCCTCTCTGCGACTCTGCCCGCTGGAGTTTTGATATCTGCCTCGACGCTAAAGAGTGAAGAAGCTGAAGCCACTACTGTTCTGGGACTCAAAATTCTGCATCAACTCTTCCAGGAAACACATGAATCAGACAGCTCCGTGGTCCTCTTAGCTTTATCCACAACACAGCAAAATAGATTGAAATGGTGTGTTTTTAATGCTGAAGCAAAGAACATTATGATTTTTTCCCCATCTGCAACGTTCAAAGGATCAGAAGAGAGAGCAATTTTGCGGCCCATGAGCTAGCTTCCCATGATAGAACACATGGAGACCTCTTGTTAGTTCATGACTTTCCTGCCGTGATCAGGAGATCTGTTTGTACCCTGCTGTCCTTCTACTCCGAATGAAGGTGAAGAACCATACGCGTCTGCCACTACAACTCGGCTTACTCGACGATGCAGCTATTCAGTGCCTCCTCGGCCATCATCTATAGATTAGCTAGCTTCCTATTTCAAAAAAATAAAATGCTCAGAGAAACTGGTCTGAATGGGTAGCTAGCAAACATTTGTATCACAGAGAGCCATGGCTTTGCTCGTTGTTGTAGTTGACTATTCGATATTCTCGGTGTGTTACTTTTTGCACTCCAGTATTTTTCCTTCATACATCAGGATATCGGTTTTACTCCTCCGTTCCAAATTAGTTGACTTGAGTTTGTCTAAATACGGATGTATTCTCAAGTCAAGTAATTTGGAACGGAGGGAGTACATTTTTTTTCTAAACAATGATATATGAAACAATATAAGAGATAATGTACAAACTGCATGTGATGCCATCGGAGCCGGATTTGCGATGGTCTACGTTGATGTGACATCGTGTAGATAAAAGGATCCCGCAAGTCATCTGGAGTAACACATTTGCAACTATAATAAGCAATTGTCTCCTTTTAACAATCTTAATAATAGGTTAATAGAGAGTGGAATTTTTTCTGTCTCTGCATCCCCATTCACATACGCGTGTGTGTGTGAAGACTGGATCTTGCCAATACTTTTTTGATTTTTGAGTGCAGATGTTCTGGCAGTGTTCATATGTCCTTTTTTGTTTCATCCTTGGATAATTTGTAGAGAGAGTTTGGTGCAAGTTCTACTTATAGAGACGACTGTGGAGGCAGCTACAAGGCCTACAATCTCTGATAATTCGCAGCTTCATAATTTCTTACATTGACTAATTGGCCTAGCTAAACAATTCATGAGTGTTATACTACACAATTTAATTTTTACTCAGTCTCTTCTTGTTTGTTTTACTATATCAGATATACTCAGTTCAGTGTCTCATGCAGATTGACCATTTAACATGCATATACCGGAACTAGGATCATATACCGGATCTCGGATCCTCAATGGTGAACTGCAATTTATTCTATTTTCACTCGGACCATTATTTCGAATTTGGGTGCCGCTAAATTTGCCTACCATGATATTGATCATACTTGCATTGCAGATCACTCTTTATCGATCTGTATAGCTGATATGTTATGTTACACTTCCATGAGAATTATGATCGTTGTTTCATCAGACCGTAGCAACGCACGGGCAGTTTGCTATAGTTATATTATTTTCATCACTGAAAATAATTTTAAAAAATTCACTTGGGTTGACGAAACTAACACTAGTAGAAAAAGGCTTACAGCCGCCAGCCTACCGCTGGCGAAGTTTCCTACGCGCCCGCCAGCGCTACAACCGCTGGCGAACCGGAAACACGATTCACCAGCGGTATGCCTATCGCCGCTGGCGAACCAGGAAAACGCCACCGCTAGCGCTACATGCGGGCCCGGGCGAGATGGTGGGACTAACTACCACTGGCGAAAGACGTTTCCTGCCAACCAGAGGTACGTGGCCTAGCATTGGCGAACAGCTCAATTCGCCAGCGGTACGTATCCTGGCGCTAGCAAACGAGCTCAGTTCGCCAGCGTTACCTTGGCCCACGTACCTTTACCGCCGCGCGCGGACCCGGGCCTCTCTCTTCCCAAACTCAACCGCGTCGCCCACGCACGCGTACGCACACGAGCCGCCCTCCTCCTTCTCCCGGCCCGCCCACCGCGACACTGCCCCCACGCCGGTCGTGCGCTCCCCTCCTCCTACCCGAGACTGCCGCCGCCGCGCGCTCACATCCTCCCCCCGAGCGTCGAGAGCACGCCGCCGCGGCCCCGCCCTCTGCCCCAGGCGCACCGCCGAGAGCTCACCGTGCGCCCCTCTGCCCCGAGCGCCGAGAGCATGCCTCCGTCCACGGCCCCGAGCCCCTCCTCCTCTCCCTGGTTCGGCCCCGAGCCCTCCTCCTCTCCCTACACCTCCTCTCCCTCCTAGCACCAAGGTGCTTGTGCAAATGTCCAAACCAAGAATTAGGTTCAATTTGTTGTCAAATTAGGTTCTGCCAGAATTAGTGTAGGTCAAATTAGGTCAATTTTTTGTCAAATTGGTGTAGGTCAAATTAGGTCAAATTTTATATTAGGTTTATATTTGTTCTGCCCAGTTTAGGTTTAGGTCAATTTAGGTTCAAATTAGGGTCAAATTAGTGTAGATTAGTTCTGCCATTTTTATTAGTTCATGTTTGTTCAAATTAGGGTCAAATTAGTTTAAAATAGGTCAAAATAGGTTTATATTAGTTCATATTAGTTCTGCCATTTTAGTTATTCTAGATAAACAACAACATAAATATTTAGTTGAACATGAATTTGATAAAAAGAGGTAGATTATAGTTTTGTGAGCATTTTGATAGTTCATTGTAATTTTCTGACCAAAATTTGAATTGTTATGATTATAGTTCTTAATTCAAATTATTTTGCCATATGCAGGAAGTTTATACCTCGACGTTGCTGCGGCTAAGTTTCAGGTGAGATAATGTGTCGATGATGTTTTTCTGGTGGTGGAATGTGGTGGTGATGATGTGTCGATGATGAATTTGTTATGTGATTTAGTGTATGTTGGCGGCCGGAGATGCCGGCCAGGGTTTTGATGCCCTTGTCCATTTGTGAAATGTGTGCAGGTACCCCGAGAGGCCCTTGAGATTGCCGGAATGTTGATTAACTTCCGTTCCAGCAAATTCGGGTATCCATATGTCCTATTTTTAGCAAAGGTCATGCCGAAATTTTCGTGAATTTTGGCATGACTTTTGCTAAAAATAGGACATATTTGAGTGCCCGATTTTCTATGAATTTGAAATAGATTAGTGAATTTTTAATAGTTAAGTGAATTTTGCTTATATTTGTTGTACTAATTAACTTTAACTTTTCTTGTTAATTAGTACGAAGATGTCCCACAACAACGAGGCCGGGGGTTCGCGTGACAATGAAGAGGTAGCGGATGCCTACCTATCGTTTCTTGGGCAGCCGTTATGTGACGATATGACAATGGAGGATGGCTACAATGAGACAGAGGCACCCTCAGGAGAGCACATCTAGCACATCTGATGGCGAGACCACCACTAGTGGCGGCCAAACAGGCATCGAGACATCTAGTAGCGAAGCCAAACGTCAACGTAAGGAGAGGCGCCCAAACAGGCTCCCCTCCGGGCGAGGAAAATTCACGGAGGTGGACCCCACCAGAGGTCGTCCTACAAAGCCGAAAAAGTTAGCGGCCGGGTACAGCAACAACTTGGGATGCATCTTGTCCGAGACTTTGCCAATCTCAATGACGAGCACATTAGAAGAAAAAAGAATCGACATGTGGCCAATTTTCTCATTGGCAAGCTACACGCACGATACCTGTTCCTGGGGGACTACAATAATGACCTGAGTCTCACGAAGAATCTGGTAAACAAATATGCCCTCGGCAAGTTCAGCAAAGCCTTGAGTACTTGGAGAACGGAGATGATTGCAAAGGGTGCTGATTACACTGAGATCTACAAGACATATCCCAACATTTCGGAAGACGACTTTGCGCTTTTCAAGGCCAACGAAGCCAAACCTGAATAGAAGGCGCTAAGGGAGTGGGGGAAAGTTATGCATGACAAGAACGTAGCTCCCCACACTCTCGGAAGCGGTGGTTACCCCGGAAAGGAAAAAATTTGGGACAAGGAGGATGAAAAAAAGACAGAGCCTTCTATCTTCGACAAGATCACCGACCCGCAGGCAAGAAAATTTATCATGGCGCATTACCAGGAAAATCCCAAAACCCCAGGGGAACTTCTCAATAACGCGAAGGTGAAGCTTATTCTGGAGAAAATGCAGGAGGAAGAAAAGAAAGCTCAAATTGCTGGTCAATCTCAAGAAGGCTCCTCAACCCAAGGGTCGGGGACGAAGGCCGCGTGGGACACCCCTTTTAACAGGGCGTTGAACATGGTAAAGGATTTGCCGGTGTCACGTCCGCCGCATCGTGGCCTTGTGGTCGGCGCCGAAATCGGTTATAAACATGAATATTACTACGGCCCCGCCGAAACCAGGGGCAGCGAAAGGCGAGGAGGAAGCTCACGGAGATGGATCTCAGGAAAGAATTCGATACCGTGAATACTAACATGAAGGAGACCATCCAAACCGAAGTGGTAAAGACGGTCAACTCCCTCATTCCTAGCATGATGGAGTCGATGGCGGCTTGGTGGGAAGGAGGAAAAAAAGGGCCTATCCCCGTGATCCGCCTCGAGGCCAGCCATGGATCGAACAATGTGTCGCCTATTGTCCCCGTGATCAACACACATGGTAGGGATGAATCGCCGGCTGACACCGCAGTCATAGCAGCCCTTCCATAGCTGGCATGCCAGCTCCCAAAGTCACGCCATTAGCCGAGCTCAACGCCCTCAAGGTAATTAAGCGTTGCAAAAGTCTCAAGAAGTTTTATAATACTGCATTGTTGGCGCCTGACGCCTTACATGTTTTCGCAGGACGACAACGTGCCATGCACATTGCTAATGCATGTGAGCGGTGAGCTCAAGGATGTGGCAAAGGCAAGTATCTGATACGTCCCAAACGTATCTATAATTTTTAATTGTTCCATGCTCATTATATATTATTGCCACATGTTTTTACAATGTTTTTATATCATTTTGGCATATTTTATGGAACTAACCTATTGACAAGATGCCAGTGCCAGTTCCTATTTTCTGCTGTCCTTTTGTTTCAGAAAAGCTAGTCGGGAATTTTCTCGGAATTGGCTGAAAATTTAATATAATTATTTTTATGAAGAAACAAAGACGGAGCCAGGATGGGAGCTGCAGGGGGCCCACAACCCCCAGACGCCACCCAGGCGCGGTCAAAGGGTTGACCGCGCCTGGGGCCCACCTAGCGCCCTCGGGCGTTTCCCCGAGTTGCCTTTTCGCCTATAAATTGCCTTCGTCCCGAAAACCCTCGATACCCGATCATATTTTCCAGAAAAGTTCCGAGGCCGCCGTCGTCACCAACCCTAGATCAGGAGGGTTCTGAAGCTCTTTCCGACACCCTGTCGGAGGGGGAGATCGTCACCAGAGGCATCTACACCACCATGCCTGCCTCCGGAGTGATGCGTGAGTAGTCCACCATGGGACTACGGGTCCATGGCAGTAGCTAGATGGTTGTCTCTTCTCCTTTATGCTCCGTTGTTTAGATCTTATGAGCTGCCTACATGATTAAGATCATCTTTATGTAATGCTACATGTTGTGTTTGCGGGGATCCGATGAATTATGGAGTCATGACATTATTGTTCAGATTGTTTATTCATATGTTTTATTTATGATCTTGCATGCTCTCCGATGCTTGTGGATGCTTTGGCCGAAGTAATTGCTAGTATCTTAGAGAGGGTATTTATGCTAGATAGTGGGTTCATGCCTCTCTTGTCTGAGCTCGAGTTGACAGAAACGATTAAGACTTGAGATGTGTTGTTGCTACTAGGGATAAAACAACGGTGTTTATTGATTTATGTTGTTTACATTGCTTACATTACGCACCATGCTTATTGCAATTATCTGTTGATTGCAACTTAATACTTTCGGGTGACAGGCTGGATAGCGATCCCGAGGTGGATTATTAGTCATAGATGCAGTTGGATAACGGTCTATGTATTTTGTCGTAATGCCCATATTAAATGAAACAGTGAACTTTGTGTCATGATAGTATTGTGTTGCGCCCATGTTTGTCAATTGCCTCACTGTAATTTGTTTACCCAACATGTTTATCTTTTGGAGAGACACCACTAGTGAACTGTGGACCCCGGTCATATTTTCCTATATTGTTTACAACCGTTCTAATAGCCTTTTTAAGTCATTTTGCTCGCTGGTCATTTTTGCTCTCATATTATTTTCCACCATACGTTTAACCCTTTGTGTTCAGCAAGCCGGAGAGATTGACAACCTCTCCGTTTCGTTGGGACAAAGTAGTTTGTTCGTGTGTGCGCAGGTCCACGTCAATTATCGGAAACGGCGCCGTTGACACCTTTCTAAAGCCTTCTCCAAATCCTACTGGATTGATAACCTTGGTTTTGTAATCAAGGGAAAACTTGCTGCTAAATTACATCAAACCTTACACTTGGGGTTTCCCAACGAACGTGCTATTCCACACCATCAGTATCGTGACACCACTTATCCGTATGTTGCACACAGTGCCTATGCCTGATGGTGTGTTTAGGATTACATTGGCTCGGGTGTTGCCTGGTTGCGGAAATTTGGATCCTCCGACTCAACCCCCCAATACCGATAGCGAGTTAAACCTCGAAGAATGCTTGCCGTGGCATATGACATGGCCAAAATCACTGATTCGTTTGGACCCTGTTAGAACCACCCCACAGCCAACACCGGCCGACGGGTCGGCGCCAAGCCAAAAGGACCCCGTGGAAGAGAACCCCATTGACTACTACCTCAATGATGGTCCTTTTGATCAGCCCGACCATGATCTAATGCATTCTCACGTGCCTGATCTAAGAGAGAAACATCCGTGCTCCAAGCGTCTATTCTGTTCTCACCAACGCCAGAAGCTGCTGAGCCAGCCGGATTCAACCAGGGCACACTCCATGATACCCTGAAAGAGGCGTTCGGGGCCAAGGAGCCTAAGAAGACGGGAAAGAAAAGAACTAAGAAAACTGGCATTGGTGCCTCCAACAGCCAGCCAGTGTCGGGGGATAGGAACCCGAAACGGGTATGTGAAAAGATAAACATCCACAACTGGCATCAGTTCCATGTGTTGGCCAAACCAATGTTGCCGCAAAATATGCTCGATGCCATACCTGAGGAAATGAGAAGGCTCCATGTTAGTGTTCATTACTTGGAGGAGGTTCTTATCAAAGAGAAAAATCCATCATACCCGCTTTTCGCGGGAAAGGTACCAAAGGGCATGGGCTTTGTCGATACATATCCCGGGGACGTGTTCTTCGTGAGATATAGTGACATCTTCGACATGTTCCACATGAAAGCGCTCCACCCGTCCATGGTCCGGCTGCTTGCGCTCAGTTTGGCGCACGAACTCATTACAACAATACCTCGAACATCATGATAGTCGACCCCTACTACATGCAAGAGTGCTTCGTGAACACCCCTTCGGGTAGGACACACACGGCAAAGTACCTCAAAGATTTCATGAGAAAGTATTGTACCAAACAAATCTTTCTTCTGCCTTACTTTCCCGAGTAAGTCATTTATTGCTAGCCGTCATAAAATTCTTTCGTACATTTCCATCGTTAATTTGAAGATGATGGTCTCTATTTGAATTGTTTCCTGTAGTAACCAATACGGCACCCTCATCGTTCTCTTCCCGAGAGACTCGTATGCCCTGTATCTCGACTCGGGGAGTAAAGAGAAGACGAAAGACTACAGCGGCATCAAGGATGTTCTAGATGAGGCTCTCAACAACTACTGGTTAAATGAAGGCATAATCAGAAGAGCAGTCGAAAAGCGAGGCAAGAAGGTATTCAGCCACACGATAGATTTCGCCGGCATCAAGTAGTCGCCAGGCAGTATGTGTGAAGCCTGGTACCTCATCTTTCAAATACGGGAGTTCATACATGAGAAACAACGAGTACAATATCCATCTGCTGTTGAGCAATGGGCCAAGGAAAAGGCGGCGACCACTGATGCTGCAGTCAGGAAAGAGTTCGTTCACATCCAGATGACGATTTCACTAACAATCAACAAAGACCTCTACCACTGCAATGGGTTGTTCTTCCTTTCACCACCAACAAAGAACGAGATAGAAAGACGCATAGGACATTAGGCCGATCACAGGCCATTCAACACCTTAGATGGTTCTCTCGATTTCCCGCCGAAGTCGAAGGCGTCGAAGCTGCCCAAGAAATGACGACGGTGTGTTGTCTGGCTATTTAACTTGCATGCATATAGCTCTAGTTTCAAAGTCGTTGAACTTAATTGTGTGACATGTGAACTCCTTTTTACCGTCTTTTTAGAATGAGGCATTAATCTTTTGTTTTGTTTTGTCTTCTTCTTACAATGTCGATGATTAAAATGATGTGGCACTATGTGATTCATGGGTGGAGTAGGTGAGACTTGTAATATGCTAGAATACAAATCTTCTGCATCCTACTGGCTCTCACTTACTCCATCCCTGAATTTTTGTGTCCAATCTAAGTATGAGGCATGCTTTTGAGTTGACCCTACTTCATTTTTAGAATGCCGATGATTAAAATGATGTGGAGCACTACGTGATACCCTGATAGTCCGTTGAACCTTGTGATATGCACAAATATAATTTGTGTGCATCCTACTTGGTTCAACAAAGCTATCAGGGTTGCTTGTGTGTGTCCAATATTCTAAGTATGAGGCATTAATTTTTTTTGTTTTGTTTTGTCTTCTTCTTACAATGCCGATGATTAAAATGATGTGGCACTATGTGATTCGGGGTGGTATAAGTGAGACTTGTAATATGCAAGAATACAAATCTTTTGCATCCTAGTGGCTTCACTTACACCATCCCTGAATTTGTGTGTCCAATCTAAGTATGAGGCATGCTTTTGAGTTGACCCTACTTCATTTTTAGAATGCCGATGATTAAAATGATGTGGCACACTACGTGATACTCCGATAGTATTTTGAACCTTGTGATATGCACAAATATAAGTTGTGTGCATCCTACTTGGTTCAACAAAGCTATCAGGGTTGCTTGTGTGTGTCCAATATTCTAAGTATGAGGCATTAATCTTTTCTGAATCTTGTTGTGTCATCTTCTTACAATGCCGATGATTAGAAAGTTGTGACACCGTGTGTAATTTACATCTTCTTACAGTGACATTCGTTGTCTAACATTTTTTATTTGTCTTGTACAGAGATGAAGGAGTAAGGAGGAGACGGAAGATATAAAGGGCTACTCGAGATCAACCACGTGCTAGCTAGCGACCGGAAGAGAGGAAGAACGACCAGATACTTCATTTTGACCCCTTCTCCTCGTCATTGCGCGGTTCACTAGCTTAGCTCCTACATGATTGTAATTTAGATGACTACTTACTTTCAATACCTTGTGATTTGAACTACCGACTCTCCATGAGATGTATTTGTACGTGTATGATACATTCAGTCGATCACTTGTATAACTTTTCAGTTTGTATTTCTAAATTATATATTTATATGTTTGTGCTACCTGTATATACTGCTGAAATACGAATTTTCAGAAAAAAAATAAAATTTCAGAAAATATACCGCTGACGAACTACGTGCTACGCCGTAAACGCACCGCTGGCGGCAGGATGGGCTACCGCTGGCGGACAGCTCTTCTCGCCAGCGCTGCCAGCCCCTACTCCTGGCGGGCTGCTGGTTCGCCAGCGGTAGACAGCCTGTACTGGCGAACAGCAGTTCGCCAGCGGTAGGCCTTTTCCGCCCGCCAGCGGTAGGCTTTCTCCTACTAGTGTAATTACGGTGTTCCGTTTGCACATAATTTAACTGTGTAATTACGATGGTGTGAACTTATCAAAGAAAGTTGAAAACCCCTTCCCTTTACTTTATGTGATGCGTTCAATGCGCATAATACATACCAGCACTAGTAGCTCCCTCCTCCCTGCAGTAATTTATAAAGCAATAAAGATAGGTCAGGTAGATACAGGGCTTTTGGTGCAAGCAGATGGTCATCCAAAGTCAAATATTGTAGATACTAAGCCGGTGGATACGATTCAAAAAATAGCAATATAAAGAATATGTATGATAATTGCGATCCTAATGATATCAAGAGTCTCTCTGGGTTCCCAGATCTTAGAGAGGTCTTTATTGAGATATTCGAAAGGGCAAAAAAATATGACATTGATAATTTCATGGCTAAAAAATAGGATGTGCATACTTACATGTAGAGATAAATAACAAGTGATATATATTAATATGAAGATGTGGATAATTGATTGGTTAAACTAGTAAAGTGATGTACATTGAATGTTGAGATAAGCTAACATTAAATGCAGTCAGTCTGTCGGTGGGGCTTTACTTTCTTTCTACTAAAGTACTTGTGTAAATTTCATGTCTACTATACCAATACCCGTATCCGGTATTTTCTACTTACGTACCTTGGTCCATGGACAAGTTATCCCATCCCAGTATAGGTTTTTACCCGCGGGTTACGCGGGATAATGGTTATCCATTGCGTAGCGCGCCCGTATCCCAGAAATGGAACGAGATCCTCTAGCGTAGAGGGATTTACTGCAGAGGGACATAGTTGTTTGTGGTTCGTCCGATGTACATCCGACGGCAGCAGCTCAAACGCGCTGGGAATTCACCTCACTCGCCGTCGTCGCCGGCGCGCCCAGCCACCTGCGCGGCCTCCGCCGCCACCGCCTCCGTGGCCTCCATCGCTCTGCAGTAATTCCTACTACTTTAGAGGATCTCGTTCCGGTGCCGAACCATGTCGTTCGAGCTTTCGTCTTGGACTGTCCGATCTGCGCCCCGTACTTGTCGCCGAGTGTCCTCGGTGGCGTCGAAGGTGAGAGTCGTCTGCTCTGTCGGCGGCGTCAAAGGTGTCGAGCCAATATTCTCCGTTCAATTGCCTGATCGCGTCATGTACTTGCCGCTGAGAGTACGGTACACGTCGTGGAACTCGGTCCAAGTGGCCGACTGAGCTGCCGTCTTCTTCTTCACCGCCCGACCTGGCGTGCAGGCATGTAGCTCGACGGCCGCCGCGCCGTACGCTTTGGTGGCGTCAGCGGCTGTATCAAAGGTTCCGAGCCAGACCTGAGCTAGTCGCGACGGAACTGATATGCATCCTGTACCTGCCGCTTGGTTTTTCGGGCGAACGTCGCGGAGCTGGGTTACGGTTACGACGTTCCTGGCGACCTGGCCTGCTTCATCCTCCCGCTACCAATAGCTTTCCCGTGCTCCTTCGAGAGCTCACTCATGCTGGCGCTCAAACCCTGCTCTTGGGATGGAGGCCACGGAGGTGGCTGGGCGCCGGTGAGCGGACGACGACAACGAAAGATGTGAATTCCCACCGCGTTTGAGCAGCTGCCGTCGGATGTGTATCGGACGAACCTCAAACAACTACGTCCCTCTGCCGTAACTCCCTCTACGTTAGAGGATCTCGTTCCCCAGAAATGAACAGCTTCACATCGGAAGTTAGGAACCATCGTGTTCCAGAGGCTCCTCGCCTCGCCGACGTATCGTCGTCGCCGTGCATGTTGACAGTGTTGTCTCGCCATTCGAAACTGCGCGAGCGCCCCCGCCTCTCCGGCCAAGCCGCGCCGCGCGTCGGCGCATGCCTCGAGTCTTTGTCTCCTCCTCCAAGCCATCCCGTCGCCTCCCCTCCTTCCGCCCTCGGGGCAGCATTTCGTCGAACAGTCTGTGAGCTCCCCTCCCCCTCCCCTCCTGACTGACATCCTCTCCGTATCAATTTCTTCAGCGTAATCGCCGTAATGGCCTGACATGGATCTTCGCAGGTGCTTTCTCACGGTCGCCGGCTCGCGGCGATGTGGATTGTTTAGTGTTCTCTGGCATATCTTCCTTAGTGCAGGATAGCATTGGCATTAGAGCATCTCTAGCAGAGCCTGCAAAAAGCGGAACCGCAAAACATTTTTGAGGGTCGCGTTTTTCGTGATTTTGCTCAAGAAAGGGTGCCGCGAAGAACAGAGCCCTCAAACGAAACTGCAAATTCGCGTTTTTCAACATTTCAGATTTCGCGGGAACAAACGCAGTTCATCATTTTGGATGTTCTTCACTACAGATGGATGTTCTTCACTACAGATGGATGTTCTTCGTGAATTTAACACAAAATACGAACCCTAGAACACTAAACTACAGATCGCCGCTGACCAAACCCTAGAAGGCAAAATTCGGCTCCTCACCGGAGCCATGGACGCGGCGGCGACGCAGCGACGGAGGAGCGTCACTCCTTGTCGTCGGAGACGAGGTTGATGACCGGTGGCAGGGTGCTCAGGACGAGGACCTGCTGCACGATGATCTCCTCGAGCTCCTCGTCGCGCTTGACCTTGGCGGCATCCTCCGCCGCCTCGTGCTTGGACCGCAGAGCCGTCATCGTCAAGGTGCGCTCGAGGTCCTCGTCGGAGACGAAATCCTCCGGACGGAGGGGGGTGCCAAACTGCGCGGCCTCGTAGTCCTCCGGCGGAGGAGCTGCTAGCGCCTGCGGAGGAGCTGCCCTCGCCGCGGAGGAGCTGCTGCTCGCGGCGGCGGCGGACGAGCTCCCGCTCCCACCGGAGCCGGTCAAACTCCGGCACCTCGCGGACGAGGAGCGACTCCGGCACCGGCTCGTTCCTGCGCGTCCACTTGCGGGCGGACCGCTTCCGTGCGCCGTCGCTGCGGACGACCAGCACCCGGTTCGCGTCGGAGTAGTCTCCGCCGAACTTGTCGTCGCCGGGGAGCGGCTCTGGTTCCCTCTTCGGCGCCATGGGGGCTCGGCGTCGCCGGATCTGTGGAAGGGGAGAAGGAATCGCTCATCGGAGACGGCGGAGTGGGAGAGGAATCGCTCGCCGGCGGCGGTGGAGAAATGAGGGTTGGACCTTCAAATGCGGTCGCAATCTAGATAAATAGAGGCTAGCGGTGGAGTTTCACGGCCCCTCAAAACGTTTGCGGGCTGGCCCAAATTTGCAGGCGCTGCTCTGCCCCAAAAACGGCCCCTAACCCGTAAAGTCGCCGGAATTTTGAGGGTTTGCGTGTTTTGCAGGCTCTGCTAGAGATGCTCTTAGACAGGATAGGTACGCCACAGACATATGCTAAATTGGAGTACAAAACCCACGAAAAGTATGCTGAGAATATTTGAATTCTAGCCGCGAATGCTCCCATAATCGACAGATTTTAGTCAGCTGTACGATGTAAGGTTAGGTTAGATCTGACGTTAGTTGATTGGGTAAAAAATGTTGGTGAGTTACACAGTTAGTCCTGAAGTGCTACCTATTGAGTCTTATCGGATAAAATAAGGGAAGCTCGTTTCCATTTTGCGGGAGCTACAATAGCATTACCATCAAAATGGTTGAACCCCATCCTTTATATCTGCTGTGAGAAGCCTTAAGTGAAGGCTCGACAACATGGTTGGCAATGCCACCGCAAATTTATTGAAGTACTTATGGTGAATAATGGTCTGATGCAACTCTGCTACTGAAACTCCTTGGGTGTTTTCGGACCATGGCAAATTCCCTTATATTTTGTCAATTCATGGTTGCTAACATTACGACTTAGGAGGTATATGTTTTGGTTGGTTTATATCCGTTTTATGTTTCGTGATTTTTTTTCTTTTTAATAGCATGTAAGTGCACCTCATTTATACAGAAGTGCCTTGATCCATGCTTGTAGCTAACGGCCTTTGAATGAAAAAAAATGCTGTGATTTTGTTGTGCTTCAGTTATCGTTATTCCAGCTCCTTATAGCTTGATGACATGAGGAAAAGCCTGATGTACTTTATTTTTTTCCACTAAGCATGTACTGCAGTTTATTAACTTTCCAACCTGTGCACAAACATGTGCCTGCAGAGGTTGGGTGCTACAAGTGCAAGAGCTTACTTTACTATTAGCTATAAAGAGGGAGCGTGAGGTAATTGGTAGCCTGCACAATTTCTCCAGTTGGATTCAAAATTTTGTAATGGTTTAGACGATGTTCTGTTGTTCAACAGTTTGACAAACTGAAATTCAAACAAATTTCGCTCAAGCATAGATGCATAGTGCATTTATCTTCGTTCTTGTTTTTGGTTGTGATCAGAGGTGTGCAGTTGGACGTTTCCAGTTTTAGGTGAGTGATGTGTTTGTTTGTTCAGTCATGCAATGTTCCCTTGGTCTGATCTGGTCCATTTTGACTTTAGACTTAAGCTAGTTGCCTTGATGCCCCATGGTGAGCTGTATGATACTTTGTCCTTTGTAATCAAAGCGCAGGGGTATTACTGACAGCATTAGTTGTAAACATCACAACATTCCTATTTACAAACCAATACAACAGCAAAACCTAAAAGAAGAAGAAAAGCACCCATCAAGAACTCAAACTACAGCAATAAAACTCAGAAGCACCCATCAAGAACCTCTTCTTAAGGTGGCTAAATTCCCCCACAAAATCACAAGCATCCATCAAACAGCTTAACTTTACAAAGCATCTCTCAAACGTGGGAAGAAAACTATCTCTAAGCACTCGCTAACTTGGGAAATTGGAGATGCCCAAATATTACAAACTGAGAGAGTATACACTGATATACGACATGAGTCTTCTATTTTGCTTTCTTGTCCCAACTACTTAGTGATTGATAATCTAGGATTTCATATATGTTTTTTATGTACTTTGGGATGTGAGAAGGTTCAAGTCTATTTGTAAGCAATTTGAAGTCTCCAACAATTATGTACTCAACATGTAGTAATCAAGCTACTTTATTGCACAAACTTCAAGTGTGACTGGGATTTCCAGTTATCAATTCATTATTCAGTACTCATGTCCTTTTTAACTCAAGGGTATACTCTACTGTTTATTTATTGTCTGTTCTTGTTTTTGTTTCTGTGAGCAAGAGTCCAACAATTATTATATGCCACAGATTTCATGTAGTTAGGAGTTCATGATTCAGAACCATGTATACTTTAATCAAGAGCAAGAGCTAAACCTATTACGATTCAGGAAATATTTTTCAATTCTGATTATGGTGACTTCAATTAGCTTATCTTGTTTAGAATATGTGCACGAGCTCTCTTTTTGTTCCTTTACTTTGACATGGTGCCTGCATTATATACTGTGTAAAATCTACAGAAACCATAAATGGAGGCCGAGCTCCATGGAGCCCTTTATGTTGAAAAAATCGGGAATCATATTTTGTGAAGTTTCAAAAACATTTGAAAAAAAAACCTGGATGTAGACAATGTTGTATTCTACCGATGTGCAAAATCTCAAATCAAATATTTCATATTCTGGGATGCACAAGAACAACAAATCTGACAAATTTGGAAGAGTTGAATTTACACTGTTCATTACTTTCAAATATCAGATAGTCATTTTTGTGCAGCCCAAAATATAAAATATTTCTAATTGAGATTTTACACGTCGGTAGAAGACAATATTATCTACCTCTGAGATTTTTATACATTTTTTCGAACTTCAAAATATGATTTTCGAATTTTTCAAAATAGAAGGCTCCATGGAGCTCGGCCTCCATTTGTCCACTCTAGTAAAATCTGGGTAATCTTGCTTTGAAAATAATAATGATGATTAAAGCTAATAATTACTCGTGTTGTTGCAGTAAAAGCTGATTATGTTCAGTTGTTCACTCATACAGAGAGTGCATAAAAAAACCATACATGTTACATATCGTACCATAATCTGTAGTTGGCATCTTTTTACAAGGAAGTTTCCTGTAGCTTCAGTTAATGTTTTCTCGTGGTTTCCAAGTGGTGACATATACCTAACTTGATCTTACTTGACTACTATAAATTACGTTACGAACATCAGCACTCATTGGCGAATTCTGTAGTTTGGCATGTTTATCTTTATTAGGTAACTATTACCAAAACTGGCAGTCAAAACCATGGTACCGCAAGGATTGGGTAATGCTGGTACATGGGTTTGAGTTGATTTTTCAATATCCCAAGTGGATACAATTATCAGTTGTCTGGTGTTCTGAGACCACATAATGCGAAGCACTGACATGACAAACTACTTTTCTGTCACTGCATCTGTAAATAACCAAAAGTCAAGCACATTTCAAAACTTCTCATGATGTCTCCATCGGCATGCTTGCTGATAGTACTGTTTCTTATGTTGGATATCATCTCTTAGCTTCTGCTAGAATGGACAGGATGGATTAGATATTCCATTGACTAGTTAAGACAAGGTCAATCAACAATAGTAGTTCCGGCCCCGGGCCACTTTATTGGTATTCAATCAACTTTTGGTTTCTCGTGTACAACAGTTTTTGCCCAACTGATGTGATGTGTTGCTTGCATATAAAAAATAAATAAAATGTAACTTTCGGATCTTGCCTGCAAGGTGTTGAATCTTTCTGAATTTACCACTCAATTGAGATTTAATACAGGTTATATGTTTGATATACACCTGCTGGTTAGTGCAATATATCATCCAGAAGGTAAGACATCATATCGAGAAAATAATACTCCCTCCGATCCATATTAGTGGGCATAGCTTTGTCTATATTCATATGTATCTAGTTAAGTATTTAGACTAGATACATGTGTATCTAGACAAAGTTGTGCCCACTAATATGGATCGGAGGGAGTAGTTGCATTAAGACAATGTGTTAATATTTTTATCTTCTGGTGATTTCATCATCGAAACGAATTTGTATGAAGCCATTTCTGCACTGGGTGTTCAAATATGTACCAGGTTGTGCTTCGTACTGTTCATCATGTAAGCAAACACTAGTACAGAAACGGCTATTAGTGGCGCCCTTTTGGGCATAGGCCTCGAGAGCGTCATCGAGAACACCCTTTATTCTGGTGTATCGTCTCGGCGTGGATTTATTCTCGCCACTAAAATTATTTCTGTGGCGCACCCAGGTCGTGCGCCACAGAAAGTGAAACTTTCTGTGGCGCACCCAGCCCAGTGCGCCACAGAAATAGCTCGGCAGCACCCCTATACAGAGGCATTCTGTGGCGCACTGTTTCTTGGTGCGCCACAAAAAAAAAGCGTGCGCCACAGAAATATTAAACAGAAATACCAGTATTTTTTCATTTTGCTGTACAAATACAGGTATATACAGGATTTATACAGGTTTATACAGAAATACAGGTATATTTGACAGGTATATAAACAGACAAACACATTAATCAATATGTCATCACACATATTACTTAGTGCCGATCGAGATACGTATATACACATAGTCACAAAAGTGCCGAATGTTTCATCATTTCACACTACACATTACAAATCAAGTGTTCGCCGCCTAACTATGATCAAATGTAGTACACATCGGCGATGATGGTGAGCAAGGGCGCGGGAGCATGCATGATCATGGAGTCCTCTTCTTGAGCGGCGCCGGGAACGGTAGAAAGCCTTCTTTCGTCTTCCACTCCCTGGTGTCATTCTGTGCCTCTAGTCGTTCTTCGATATCCCTCTGACACAACCCTGAAGATGGATTGGGATATATATTGGTTAGTGATATAAATAGAGTATAATTTATTCATCTAAGTAGAGAGGCAAGACAATCAATCAATTGTCATGGTTGGAAATCATATGGCTATCCTATTTGGGTTTCATAGCATAGCATATATATAATATATAACCCTACACATGCACTTCTATAATACCTCTGGGGTAGTGGAAGGACCCTGATTTGCGAATGACATCTTCGAGGATGATCGTTGACAACTGCAGCCGGATGCGATGGAAGTCTGTTCTGTAATCAGCATCGGTGAGAGCATCCGCGCTTTTGGTGTATTCTGCGAGACCAGATGGAATCTTCGTTTTCTCGACATCCCGGACAATCGATTTAATGTGATGGAGGGCGTAGTAGGCCTCCTTCACGCTGCCATCCAGTTGCTTGACGCAATGGAATCCGGTCCCATGCTGGAACTTGTGTGTGTTCTCATCCGTGAAGAATTCCGCCTTCTTATGGAAGGGGCCGCCCTTTTGGGCATAGGCCTCGAGAGCGTCATCGAGAACACCCTTTATTCTGGTGTATCGTCTCGGCGTGGATTTATTCCCCGAGTCCAAATAAGTGGCAATGGACCACCTCGGGGATACGCAGATGAGTGCGCAGTACTTGTCCCTGCTCAACACAATTGAAGAAGGATCAGCGATGGAAGAAATGTAGAAGAAGGCATAAGATACGACGTGGCGAGCTGATGTGTACTTACTCGAAAAAGAAAGGCAGAAGAAGGACGTTCTTCCTCTTGTTGGCCAGCATGACCCTTACGAGGTACTCCATGGCCGTTTCCCGTGTTTTGATCCTTCCACCAGATGGCTGTCGCGCATGTAGTAGGGATCCACTATCGCGACGTACGGGGTATCATCTCTCCTGATCTTCATCGCCACATCGAGCGCATATAGGCGGACCATGTTATAGTCCAGCCGTTGAGTGTGAAAGAGTTTGAAGATGTCCTCGTACGCTATGAAGAACACATCCGCGGGGTCTTCCTGGACGAAGTCCACCAGCTCCTTTGGCACCTTGACCGCGAACGCCGGGTAACTCGGTGCTTGTCTTTAAGAAGGAGCTCCTCTAGATGCAAGATAGATTCCTGCAAGGCAATCATGGGTCCTTCTGCAAGGCGGAGCAAGTCCCCAGACAAGATAGGTTTACCAGCCTCATGAACTCGGGGAAGCCATCCGCACGGGGTGGAATCGTGTCTTCAAGACCCCGGATCTTAGGAGCTGGCTGGCTCGCAGAGGTGGAGGATCCTTTTCTCTTCCTGTGCTTCTTGTTCTTCATCTCTGTGGATTGTGGGGGTGAAGTGAACCCCGCTTTAACAGTTTCTTTCAGTGTGTTAGGGCTGAAAATGTTACCCGGTTGAGCTTGATGATCTCCGGCATCCGGAGGCGTGTCGGTGAAGGCCAGGCGTTGTGTGCATGAAGTGGGACGAGCAGGTTGACCGCGGTGGTCGCGGAAGGGTTCTTCATCCACAGAGGCATGTACATACCATCCATGCAGGCGCCAGTGTTGATGTAGTCATCGACGTTGACATCATTCTCCTCCTCCTCATTGTCGTCGTTGCCACCAAGTTGAGGTGCAACGGCTTTGTCCTAAACATAAACAATAGCACATCCGTTAGTCGGGAAAGTCGGAAAGTCGGGGAATTCGGAAAGTCAGAACTAACCTTGGACGGTTGCGGTGAAGACGTTCCCAACAACTGTTTGTGGCGGTTGGTGGCGGCGACGACCGGCGGTAGCTTCCGGCCGGTGGTGGCGGCGACCGGCGGTTCCTTCTGGGTGGTGGCGACGGCTGCTTGTGGCGCCGGTTCATCCGCAACAGCTTTTTGTCGCCGCCTCGGCGGGGCCGAATGACCGGGGGCCGGGGCCTCGAGGTGGCGCCGCCGGTGCGCCTGACCCCATGAAGAACATCCCCAAGACGAATCTGGGTCTTCGGCCATTCCATCATCCACTTCCCGCATTCGCCAAGCTTCATGTGTTTCTCGGCTCCCGGAGGTTGCGTGGGGGGGTCGATGTCACGGAACTCAGGCAGTACCTCGCTCACATTGACTTTCATCACGGCCTCGCTCATTCGGGTGTTGTGCATATCGCGGGTCAAAGGTTGTATGATCTTGGCCGTTGCGACTTCCTTCAACTCGCCGCCGGCCCCCACCCTATGCAGGAGTATGCAAGGCATGTCCTGGGAGTCAACACATGTTGGGCACCATGCATGCATGAGATATGGCAGTCATCAAAGGCATATATAGTCATAGAAGATGTCGCGGACTAACTAATTAGTTACCTTGGTGATGGCGTCGAGCTCGGCTAATGTCGAGACAAGGGCGCCGATGCCGGCGGCCGGCCTATCATTCTCCGGCCGCTCGTGCGCATTATCATTATTCTCCGGCCTTGGTGTATGTTGATCCACGACAGGGGCACCGTGGGTGGGGGGTCACCAGGACGGCGACACGTTATTGCTGGAGGTGCTGCCGGCGTAGCTGGGCACGTGTATCGGCCCCTGTCGACCTGCCGCATTCCAAGCAGCTAACCCCTCCATCAAGCCAGGGGGTAAGAAACTCCGGAGCTGCTCGTCCACCTTCTCGGCCACTAGCTTGTCCACCATGCTGGAGTCCACCTTTTCTTTCTCTAGTGTCTCCAGCTTCTTCCTTAGCTCGAGAACCTCGGCTTTATCTTTAGCCGGCTTCCTCCTCTCCTTTTTCTTCTCGGGTCCGTGCTGTAGTACTCGATGAACTTCATGCTCGTACCAAAGCCGGTCACACGGCCAGCTGACGTCGGCGGCTTTGACTTGTCCCTCCCCTTGAAAACGTTCATCGCCCGGTTGAAAGTCGTGTCCCACGGGCCGGCCTGAGCCTCCTGGGACGACGGGCTGGCCTCAGCCTCAGCCTTCAACTCAGCCTCCTGCGGACAAAGGAAATAAACGTGAACCCATGTAGAAATCAACGCAAATGGACTTTGAGATATCCGCGGTAATTAAGTTCCTTACCAGCGTTTTCTCGAAATCCAGCACATCTTGATAGTCGGTAACGAATTCCCCCGTCCCCGGCTTCAGATAGTAGCGGACCGAACAAAGTTCCTAACTTGCTCGTCCGTGATTTTATGCCACATGTTCTCTTTCCCAAGTCTCGCAACCTCGGCATCCTCCTTGTCCCAAACGGGCTGTTTTCCTGCGTAACCGCCGCTTCCCAAACGGTGGTTACCTAAGTTCAGTGCCCGCATCTTCTTCCCCCACTCGGTCCATTTTTGAGCCTCCGGAGATTCCAAGGACAACTTGAATGCCTCGAACTCTTCTATGTCGATGTACGGCTCTTTGGCACTGATCTCCGCCCAGCTAAGACCCTTGTCAATCTTCGCCTTCACCCCCTCTCCAGCTGGTCAAGGCGGTGCTCATCTTCGTGATGGCGTAGTTGTCCACCTTTTTGTTTCCATCATCCGGGAAATTGTATCGTTGGTGAAGCTTCTTGAGGAGGTCTGTGCGCAAAGCCTCATTCTCCTTGCTCCTGAGGTCATACGTGGTGATCGGCACGGTTTCCCGGAGGATGCACCCTAGTTGCATGCTGTACCCGCTTGCGTGTTCCTAGGCTCCTGTGGTTGGCCACTTAAGGAGACCTTAGTGAACGTGTCTGTGATGGGGCCACCGCTTGCGGTGTCCGGTCCTTCCTCGGCTTCTTATGCCTCTTAGCGGTCGGGTTACTACCACCACCGCCATCCGTGTGGTCGCCACCCCCGACATCCGTGTGGTCGCCGCCCTCGGTGGTGGTGGTTGCGTCCCCATCTCCGTCGGTGTCCTCCGCATCCTCCACATCCTCCATCTCTAACAGAAAGTCACCATCGCCGTCACGAGCCAGTTCGGCGGCCTCCGCATCCTCCATCTCCGGGTTCACTTCCCAGAACGACTTGTTCTTTTCTCTAGCTTGTTCTTCGACGCTCATGTGCTTAGAAGGGCCGGCCTCGGATGACATGTTTGCACTGCATTGAAAAAGATGAAAAAAGTTAGTACAACAAATATAACAAAAGCATCACTTAATTTAGTACTAAGATACCCCGGCCCATGCATTAGCCGCAATACCCCATATGTCCTATTTTTAGCAAAGTCATGCTAAATTTCACGAAAAAATTTGGCATGACCTTTGCTAAAAATAGGACATATGGAGTACCCGAATTTGTCGGAACGGAAGTTAATCGACGTTCCGGCAATCTCAAGGGCCTCACGGGGTACCTGCAAGCATTTCACAAATAATATCCACAACTCCGGCCGGCATCTCCGGCCGGCATCTCCACGACACGTTGGTCGGAGCACAAACAACCACGACACGATGGTCGTGGACACATATATATCCATCAACACCATTCACAACACATCCATAATTTCTCACCACTTGTCGACGAGCTCCGGAACAGCAGCGTCGAGGTCTCCTCTTCAAACTGCATAGTACATAAAAAAGTCAAAACTTGTGAATAAATTAACTTCACTTGTGCTATATTCCCTGACCATGCAACTACATTAAAATTAAATGCAGAGCACATGATGTATTGATGTACTACTTGAGAAATCTGACAGAGTGGTTCTGCTGGAGCTTGTTTGGTTTTAAAAAAATCTTAGCAGTATTTCCTATGGAGCACCTTGCTCTCTGTTCCAAATGAAGGCCCATCCTTCATAGGGATGTATCCACAGGGAGACTACTAAACTCACAGATTCCATCCTTAATCGGTGGTTTGAAAGTGGACTTGTGATCTGTGAGGAGACAACGAGATGGTCATAATAAAAGTAAATAACTAGTCTCCATCACACCCTATGCAAGACTGCTCATGTGTGTGACTTGTGATCTTCCCAGGCATTCAGGAACCAATAGAAATACCAAGGACACACCCTATGCAAGACTGCTCATGTGTGTGACTGTTCTACATGCATGAAGGAACGGCAGCAGTGAAACTTTCCAAACTAAAGATCGACAATAGTGATTGACTAGATACCAAAAAGAAGCAGTATCATGTCCAGCAAGTACAAGCAACACTACATCTTGCAAGATTCAGAGGCAAACACCTTGGGAATTTCTTGCAGGTGTTTATACTAAGATCACCACTTGTAAAAAGGTGGCTCTAGATTGGGACCAATCCATCCTGTCTCATCTGGGCATTGGACGTGGAAATGGAGAAGTCCATGAACAATCAAACACGCCCTTACACTCCTCTTTAGTCACACTTTTTCCTTCTCATGTCCACTGTGGCCTCCACCCCAAACAAATTTCAGCCAGTTCTGGCCCGATGGCCGTAGAATCAAATTTTATCTATGAACTCCCCCCGCACCACAGGTTACCAATGCTCGATGAATGAGAGGGGAATTTCTACAAACACCTTGGGTGCAGCAGTTCGGTAGGGGAGGGAGGAGGGGGAAAGGGGAAGCACCTGGGGGAGGGAAGGGAGGGGAGGTCGTCGAGCGCGGTGTAGAGGTCGTCGCCGGTGCGGAGGGAAGGGAGGTGCGAGGGCGGGAGGTCTTCGTCGGCGGCGCCACGCGGGGGCCGAGCGTGCGGTTAGGGCAGGGGCGTTGCGGGGGTGGCGGTGGAGGTGCTCCTGGCCGTCGGTGGCGGGGGTGGCGGTGGAGGTGCTCGTCGAGCGCGCGGGCGGGAGCTGCCGGCGGCGAGGACGCGGTGGTGGTCGTCGAGCGCGCGAGAGAGAACGTCGAGGAAGCGCGCGCGGTTCTGTGACACTTAGCGAAATTTCGGATGGAGAAGAGAGGCAGCGCGGGGTGGCCCACATGTAATTGGGTCGAAGGATTTCTGTGGCGCACCCTTTAATCGGTGCGCCACAGAATTATGAGATTCTGTGGCGCACCCTTTAAGCGGTGCGCCACAGAATTATGAGATTCTGTGGCGCACCTTCCGCGGTGCGCCACAGAATGAGATTCTGTGGCGCACCCTTAACGCGGTGCGCCACAGAATTGTAACGCCAGATTTAGTTCAAAATGAACTGATACTGTTATGGTACAAAATCCTGGCTGTCCCATTTTTTTTCTTTTTTTTTCTTAAAATATTTTTGGTTAAATTTGGTTACAAAATTCACACAATGTCTCACACATATTCAATTCATTTAATACACACAATGTCTCATACATATTTAGTTCATTGAATACATAACTCTTGCATTGTCTCACACCAAATGTCTCATACATCAAAAAAGTCTCTTCTTCGTCTCGGTTCCGCGAGTTAGCTTCTCTTCTTTCCCTTCTTCACGGTTGAAAACTTTAGGCCGGCGACCTTGAGATTTCTTCGCGTGAACGGACAACCTTTAGTAGGTAGGGAGGTCTTCCTTCTTTGTGTACTAGTAGTAGGCATGTCGAAGAACTTGTCGAATTCCTCCTCGATCTTTGGCTCGTTGTCCAAGTCTTGCTCGGTGGCGCCTCCTTCCATTCCGATGATGCTCCTCTTGCCCCTCCTCACGACAACACGGCTAGGCTTTGACGGGTCGGTAATGAAGAAGCATTGCTCAACTTGGCTAGCGAGTACCCATGGCTCATTTTTCGCGGAGGCGTTCTTCGATTTGGCATCGGGTATTACCATGGTGGTGAAATACCGGCCTTCTTTGACGACGTCCTTGGCCCATCTTACACGGAACATTGGCACCGACTCTCCACAGTAGTTGAGGTCCCATATCTCCTCAATCCTTCCGAAGTATCTTTGCTTGACAGTAGCCTCGTCATCGCCGTAGGATAGCATAGTTACTCCTGAGTTTTGATATTCGCTATTCTTGTCCTTTTCCTCGGTGTAGAATCTGTAGCCGTTGATGTCGTACGCCTGATAGGTCTTTACGTTGTGCGAGGGACCCCGTGATAAGGAGAATATGAGTCTTTCATCTTCCGTAGATGGCGTTTTGCTCTTTGCTAGCTCCAGTTGCTTTTGCTTGAACCAACGCGTGAAGCTAGAGTTGTGCGCTCTGGTTACGTCTCCCTTCTTCCTCGGCCGGCCCAGGTTGATGTAATGTTGCTCGAGTAAGCATTTGTGCTCTTCCACCCAAGTTTCGATCAATTGTAAGTGTTGTAGCGCGACCCGGTGAGCCCTGTCGAAGTCGTCCTTTCGACCCTGCATGCTGACAAAGATTGAGCTGGTGCCGTCTCGGTGACCATATCCCTGGAGCCTGCCGAAGTGTTTCCTCCTGGGCAGACCAACATGCTGGTTCTCGGTGCTTAGATAATTCTGGCAGAAGGAGATGCACTCGTAGGTTAGAAAGCCCTTGGCCATGCTTGCGTCTGGACGGGCCCTGTTGCGAACGTATCCTTTCATGACACCGTTCATCCTTTCGAACGGCATCATGTAGTGCATGAACGTTGGCCCGAGCTGCCTGATGTCATCAACGACATGGAGAAGGAGATGCACGCAGATATCAAAGAATGCTGGCGGGAAGTAAATCTCGAGCTCGCATAGTATCAGCACGATCTCTTCCTGTAGCCTGTCGAGCTGCTTCACGCCGATCGACTTCCTGTTGATGACGTCGAAAAAATTGCAAAGGGCAAGCAGCGTATCACGGACGTGCTCGTCCATTATCCCTCGAATCGCAACGGGAAGTATCTGCGTCAACAGCACGTGACAGTCGTGAGACTTCATCCCGCTAAACCTCTTCTTTGTTCCGTCCAGATATCTGCTTATCAGCCCCGCGTAACCATGAGGAAATTTGACTCCTAGGAGACACCTGTAGAATTGCTCGAGCTCCTCCGGACTCATAGTGAAGCACGTAGCGGGAAGCACCACGTGTTCTTCTTTACCCTTTTGCGGCGACCTTGAGTCCCTTCCGTCTGATCATCATCATCATCATCGTCATCACTATCGGGGATCTGAAGATCTTTCCTGACACCAAGCCATTTCAGATCGTATCTTGCTTTCGTCCCATCCTTGGACTTTTCCGGCATGTTGGAAAGAGTGCCAAGCAGAGCCTCGGTGACATTCTTCGTAATGTGCATCATATCGAGGCTATGTGGCGTCTTGAGGACCTTCCAGTACTCCAAGTCGTGGAAAACAGACCTCGCTTTCCATACACCCAGCAGCGGATCTACCTTCGGTCGTTTCTTTCCCGGCGCGGGGCACTCCTCCCAATTTTTCAACAGCTCGTCGATTTCTGTGCCGCTCCTCGGGCTCGGGGCTTCTTCGATCTCGTCCTTACCATTGAACAGTTCACCGCGTTTTCTCCACGGGTGATCCATGCGAAGCCACCTTCGAGCCCCTGGGTACACGGTTTTCGAAGACCCGGGATTCCTTGGTAGCTGGAGATGCGGGGTCTTATCCATGCACCTGACACATGCGCAGAATCCGTGGCCTACCTGGGCCGATACATATGAGCAACCAGGATAGTCCTGCACCGTCGTGAGCAACGCGGCTCTCATGTCGAAATAATCTCCAGTGTAGGCATCCCACGTACGGGCTGGCGTCTCCCACAACGTGGCTAACTCCTCTTTCAACAGCGCGAGATACAGATGTATGTGGACACCTGCTTGTTTCGGCCCCTGAATGAGAATACTCATGTGTATGTACCTTTGCTTCGTGCACAACCACGGGGGAAGGTTGTAAGGCCATACAAACACGGGCCAGGTGCTATGCGTGCTACTCTGGTTGCCGAACGGATTGAGTCCATCGGTGCTCATACCGAGCCTGACGTTCCTTGCGTCGCCTCCGAAATTTCCGACGGCGTCCAACTCTTGCCACTGGCTAGCGTCTGAAGGGTGTGTAAGGATCCTGCCCTTCTCCGGATCTTCTTCGGGCTTCTCCCTTTCCGCGTGCCATTGCATGAGCTTTGCTTCCTTAGGGTCCACGAAGTACCGCTGCAGACGGGGAGTGATAGGAAAGTACCATACCACTTTTCGAGGAACTTTCTTCCCACGGCTCTTGTACCGTCCTTGGCCGCACACCGGACATGTGGTTCTGTCCTCGTACTCGCCCCGATAAATTGTGCAATCATTGATGCAGGCGTGGTATTTAACGTGCGGTAGGTCAAGAGGGCACACGACTTTCTTGGCCTCCTCGATACTTGTTGGCAATGTGTTCCCCTCGGGAAGACGCTCGTGGAAGAATTGCATGCTCTTGTTGAAGCTCGCGTCGGTCCATTTGTTTCCCGACTTCATCTCCAGAGCATCAAGCGTTACTTGCAAGCGCGTATCCTGTGGCCGGCACCCAGGATACAACGGAGTCTCCCGTCTATCTCCATTTGCGCCAGCTTGGCTTTCTCTCTAACGGTGCTCGCCTCCTTGAGGAGCAGTTCTTGAACATGAGACTCCATCAAGGCCGACATTAGCGAGCTCTGCGGCGTGTTCGCGTCTTCTCCACCACCATCTACTCCTTCATCGTGACCATGTCCGTCGGCATCTCCTTCGTCACGATCATCTTGCCCGCCCTCGTCTTCAGGCGCAACATTTGCTGTCGGCGCTTGGTTGAAGCCTTGCATGAAACCGCGCCTGAGCAGGTGTTCCTCCAATTGTCCGGAATCAGGGTCGATCCATCTCACAAGTTTGCAACTTCGACACGGACATCGTATCTGGCGCCCGTTGCACCGACTCATTTCCGCCTTCGCTTCTTCCTTGTAGTTGTTGATTCGACTGGAGCTCATCTTGATGACCATGGTCGCCTACGCGGTATACATATAGAGTATGTGTTATTAATTAGAATTAATTAACCGCAACATGCACACACACATACAAGCTTCTCATGCGGGAAGTCGGAAAGTCGGAAATGTTCGACGAAAAAATTCGGCATGACTTCCCCTAAAAGTAGGACATATGTGGTGCAAAAATTTACCGAAATGGAAATGAATCAACATTTCGGCAAACATCCATGCACCACGCCGGCGCAAGCAACAACATGCAAAGATTCATGCAAACCACACACACAAGTTTCATGCATAGATCCGTTCAACAATAGTTTGCTTCATGCAAACCACACACACAATCGCCCGCCGACAAGTTTCTCATGCCTTTAACAAACACCATCCAACAATACCCACCTAGTAGATCTAGATCCGTTGCCGAGACGTGACCGTGATCGATGAGAGAGAGTGTGTGGTGATGGAGGAAAATAGTGGACAAAAAGAGAGGAGGAGAATATATATGGAGGCTTTCCCCAAGCCCTCACCAATTCTATGTCAAACAAAGTAGGTTTAACAACAAATAATGGATAATAGGATGGTCAAAATGCCATGGGAGAGAGGAGGAGCTCGAGCTAGATGCATGGGGGGGGGGGGGGGGGAATGAAGAAGGTCACATGGGGAAAGTGGGTGTTGCCACCTTTTTGTGGATCTGGGCCAACATTCTGTGACGCACGCAGCTCGGTGCGCCACAGAATGTCACCTTTCTGTGGCGCACCGTTTCTGGTGCGCCACAGAAAGCTAACATTCTGTGGCGCATGGTGACTGGTGCGCCACAGAATGTTAACTTTCTGTGGCGCACCAGCCGAGGTGCGCCACAGAAATTGCCCAGATGGACCTAGGCCCAATGATTGCACGTGGGACCCACAGGATTTCTGTGGCGCATGGACACGCAAGTCTGACTTTCTGTGGCGCATGGTTGTCCATGCGCCACAGAAAACCAACTTTCTGTGGCGCATGGCCACCAGATGCGCCACAGAAAGGCCAATATTTCTGTGGCGCACCTCCTCCCATGCGCCACAGAAATATTTCTGTGGCGCACCAATTAAGGGTGCGCCACAAAGTGTCCACCCACCTATATAGGGTTCCCTACTAGTGAAAGCATGACATTCAAAGTACTTATGGTGAGATGATTTGACATGCTAGTTTTCCCGTTGATCTTGCTATGTCATAGCTGAGTGCTATAGGCAAATGCGACATTCTAATGCAGATGGTAATGTCTTTTAGGGTGGATTATAAACTATTTAGATGATTGTGAATATCTACTATTCCCATGCTACGTAGCAGATGTCTGTCAACCAGGGATGAGAAAAAATGGGTTAAACTAATGTTTTATAATTAATCCAGACAAGTAGCAGGTTGTACAAAAAACTGGATTTGTACCAAATCTGCTAAGACCAGTGAAGACCCTTCTAATTCTGATTTCGTTATGAACTCTATTTCTTTTTTGGGTTACATTTGTATCTCGACAACTTCATGTACCGTACTTTTTTTTAGATAAAGAGATTTTATTACTTAAGAGTTTTAAGCATTACACCCGGGCTCTGCATAGCTAAGATGCACACAGCCACCAGTTCACCAGTAACCAATTCAGAACAAAAAGTAAAAAGGCGAATTACATATCATAATGAGAAATTGTAGATCCGCCTAAGAAGCTGGTAGGTCTATCCGGAGTCTATGTTGCCATCCATGCCGGGAGAATAACTCCCTGGCCGCAGCCTCCAGCCTTGACGCCACCTCCAAAAATAAGTCTCGGTGCTCCACACGCTGCAGGGCCGACCACGCTCGTAGCGTAGCTGTACACCGATAGATAACCTGCATAACAGAAGCATTTTTATCGTTAAAAACCTTGTCATTTCTACATAGCCACAGCGACCAAATAATGGCAATCGCTCCCATCCTACAGAAGAGTTTAAACCTAGTATCCACGCCATTTAACCAGTTCCAAAAATGTTTGCAACAGTACGCGGTGGATGTAAGGTAGAACCTATCTGGATGGCTGACCATATAGACCTGGCGAATTCGCACTGGAAGAATAAGTGTTTAATGGTCTCGTCATGTTGACAGAAAACACACTTTTTACTTCCGTGCCAATTACGCTTGGCAAGGTTGTCTTTTGTAAGAATTACACCCCGACGAAGATACCACGCAAACAATTTAGTTTTAAGCGGGATCTTCATCTTCCAAATTTTGTTATTATCCTTAATATCGACTGGCACTTCGGATAGAATTAAAGCTCTATACATGGAGTCAAGTAGTCAACCGAGAATTTGCCATTCTTCGTAAGATTCCATTGGAATTTATCTGGACCTTCCCACAATTGGACTGAATCCAATCGGATGAGAAAGGCATTCCAGGATGCTTGTCTCGTTCCAAGTAAACTTCTTCTGAACGAAACATCTGGTGGGGAGGTACCCAACACCTTCGCGATCGTGTCGCTTTTGTTTCGTACAATAGTGTACAGAGCCGGATATTGTTCTCTAAGGGTAGAATGGCCTAGCCATTTATCCTCCCAGAAACGAATTTCCGATCCATCCCTAATTGAGAAAGATCCATGTTGGAAAAAAAACTTCTTTGTAGCCATGAGGCCAGCCCAGAAGTGTGAATCGTCAGGTTTCCAAGAAATCTGAGAAACAGCTTGATCTCCCACATACTTTCTCCTAACGAGGGTTTGCCAAACTCCATCTTCCGATAGAAGTTTGAAGAGCCATTTACCTAGCAAGGCTCTATTCTTGACCTCAAGGTCATGAATTCCGAGCCCTCCCTGGTCTTTAGGGCAACAAACCACACTCCATTTAGTCAGACGATATTTTTCTTCTCACAATCCCCTTGCCAAAAGAATCTAGACCGGAAATAATCCAATCTTTTTAAGACTCCTTTGGGCAATTGGAAGAATGAAATCATGTACAGTACCATGTTTGTTAGTATCGAGTTTATGAGAACCAATCTTCCACCCAGGGATAAGAGTTTGCCTTTCCAGCTATTTAAGCGTAATTGAAGTCTTTCCTCCACCTTTTTCCATTCAGCATTTGTAAGTTTCCGATAATGAATCAGAATACCCAAATAGTTGATAGGAAATTGACCTTGCTCACAGCCAAAAATTTCAGCATACAAGGCGGCGTTTTCTCGAGCCTCGCCAAAGCAAAACAATTCACTTTTATGGAAATTTATCTTAAGACCCGAAAGTTGCTCGAATGCTGACAATATCAGCTTAAGGTTACGAGCTTTTTCGATGTCATGTTCCATGAAAAGAATTGTATCGTCAGCATATTGAAGAATCGATAAACCACCATCTACAAGATGTGGAATCACTCCTTCAATTTGACCCTCAGATTTAGCGCGTTCGATCAAGGTAGCCAACATATCAGCCACTATATTAAATAGTATTGGCGATAACGGGTCACCCTGTCTGAGGCCTTTTTTCGTTTGAAAGTATTTGCCAATGTCATCATTGACCTTAATGGCTACACTTCCTCCCGAAACAAAGCTATTTATTAACGCGCACCACTCAGTAGAAAAACCTTTCATTCTGAGGGTCTGCTGAAGGAAAGACCATTTGACTTTATCATAAGCTTTCTCAAAGTCAATTTTAAGAATTACCCCATTCAGCTTTTTCCTATGTAGCTCGTGAACTGTTTCATGTAGGATCGCAACTCCATCAAGGATGTTGCGGCCTTGCATAAAAGCCGTCTGAGACGGACGAACCACATGATGTGCCACACTGTTCAGTCGAATCGTAGCCACTTTGGTGAATATTTTAAAACCAACGTTAAGAAGGCATATAGGTCTAAATTGTTGAATCCTTTCTGCCTCGTTAACCTTAGGTAATAAAATTATCTCACCAAAATTGAGACGAAACAACTCTAACTGTCCATTGTGAAGACAGGCAAACAGTTGAAGTAAATCAGACTTGATAACATCCCAAAAGTTCTGGTAGAACTCAGCCGGGAAACCATCAGGTCCAGGTGATGTATTATGTTTCATTTGGAAAACCGCCATCCTCACTTCCTCCTCTGAGTAGAGCTTAGTAAGTAGACTATTTTCCGCATCTGAAACCTGGGGGATATCCTCTGTTCGAGACTCATCCAAAGTGAAATTTCCTTCCTCTGGAGCACCGAACAGGCCTTTATAGTAATTTGTAATGTACGACTTTAGTTGTTCATGGCCCTCAATCGTTCCCTCATCCTGGACTAGAGAATGAATGCGCTTTTTCCTGTGTCTGCCATTGGCAATACTATGGAAATAGCGAGTATTCGAATCCCCTTCTAGGATGAATTGGGCTTTAGAACGTCGATACCATTTTAACTCCTCCTCTCGCAGTAGCTTCGCTATCTGTGCATTGGATTGACTCTTTAGCTCAATCTCTTGCGCGGATAGTAACCGAACTTCTGATAATGCTTCTAGAGCATCAATTATCGAGGAAAGTCGTTCCTTCTCTTTTTTAAGTAAACCAGAAGTATGACGAGCCCAGCCAACGAGGTGCGTGCGTAAAGCACGTATCTTGTTGTTCCACCGCTGGATAGGCGTATCACCCGCAACTGGTCTTTCCCAAATTTTTTTAACCATCGCATGGAAACCCTCGCGGTGCAGCCACCCAAGCTCAAACTTGAACCGTGGCTTACACTGTGGTCTGGGTATTCCAGTGGTCAAAAGAATGGGAGCATGGTCTGACAATCCCTCAATACGTTCTAGAGCCCGTACCGACACCAGTGGGAACCTAAATTCCCAATCAGTATCCATCAGTACACGGTCTAGTTTCTCGTATGTGGGTTCAGGGAGAGAATTAGCCCAAGTGTACCGTACTTAACATGCTGTATCATCCACTAATCGGCAGTAATGGTATGTTTTTTTACTTTGGGCTGGTTATTGTGCCATCTGCCATCACTTGAACAGTAAAAAATAGCTTAGCCTCCAAAAACTTGGCGCCAAGTGAACTCTTTCAGTAATTGATCGTTTTTTTCCCTTCAAGCTTTTAATAGACGGTCAATAAGCAAATACTAGCATCATATTCATAATGGAGACTCATATTCAATGAAAATGATTTATTAATTCCTCGATCCTTTAGTTAGAGGTAACAGACAAGTCATACATGAGCCAGAAAAACATCAACTTTTGGGCTTGCATTAGCTTCTTTCCTCTGCATTCAGCATGTGCAACTTCTCTATGCTGTTCATTTTGTACGAATCTTACAAGTTTGTTAATAGTTTGCTCACGTAATATACATTTCCTGTCATTCACCTTCAGAACCTGATTCCTTAATCTGTGGTTGAAGAGGAAATCTTGGTTAGATTCAGACTATCTGAGCATATTCTTTTCTTTAAGAAATTAACGGCTTCTTGCACATATAAGGTATTTTTACCTTCACGTAACTTGATTAGTTTGCTGCATGTATACATGTTTATTCGTATGTCAGACACCTTTATTTGATAATCATCAGTCTACCTGGGAGCCCCCTTTATACTGTCATTAATTGACACAGTACACAGCAGCATGAGTTCCACTGGTTAGTGGTTCAGTTCATCATTGCACGGCTTTGTCCTTGTGCAGTAATAACAACTGGAGCTCTCATATCATGGGTGGATATAATCCTCAAATGATTGCTTCAAAAGAGCATCAGATGCAACTCAAAGGTAATGCAATGCTGCACATCCTTGATCCCGTTGCTAAAAGTTATATGAGCGCATCACCATTACTAGTCACTAGTCAGTACACTTTGTCGTTCCTGCTACAGTTTGTTCTCTTTTGCAAAGTAACTACAATTCTGTACTAACATAGGCACATGATGCACACAAACATTTTCACAGTAGATGTTGTCAAGTGGACAAGGGTTGTGATGCTGATGCCTTTTGGAATATCCCCTGTCCTGGAGCTAGGATTGCCAGGGATCATAAGTGTTTTTCCTCTGCTGAAATGCGTCCCACCTTGCCCCATAGTGGGCCTCCCACTCTGTTTCTGTGGTGTAGTTTGGCAGATATTGCTTCACCCCAGTACTCGCTTCGTTACAGAACTCTATTATCTGGCTGTTCAGGTTCAGTGTATGTTCGATGCTGTAGGGGCCTAGTGCCGAGGATAGAAATCCCACCAGGTAGATAACTTCCTCATCAGGTATGACCACTGACGTTCTGTTGTCCCATCTGCATGAAACGAGATGAATCATTCACTAGGAAAACACTACAACACATCATCTATCAGAGTTTCTCATGGGGTTTGTGATCTCAGACATTAAGCAGCTTACCTGGACGTGTTCACCGGGTAGAGCAATATGGGACCATTGTTATTATCTTTGAGGATTTTCTCGAAGACCTCTGCCGCGAATTTATGTATCGTGCTTCTCGGGATGATGAGATTAAGCCATGGGTGTGGGACTTCCCACAAGCCCTTAGCTCTCAGCTTCATCTCAGAGGAGTGCACCCTATCCAAGAACTCCATGTAAGTGACATCTGTGTGGAATAAGGAGGGAGGTGTGTATCGAAGTTGAGACAGTAGCGCATCGACCTCCTGTAAACACGTACAAATATGGAATTCAACCACTCAGACAACCTGATAGCATGCATACAAATATTTAGTAACACAAGGATAAATCGTTTTCGCACCTGTTCCATGATGTCGACTTCTTCAGGATTGAAGTTCTTTGTCATCTCGAGGCAGAAGAGCACTTTTTTATCTGTTTTGAACTGGCTAGCCCGCACTGGGTCCTTTGGATTGAATAATGACCTCCAGTTATTCAGGATGCCTGTTCTGTTTATGATAACAAAACCCTCAATGTAGTCGAAGGTTTTTTGTGCAGAAATAAGCATCTCCTGGTCCTCGGTGAAGCTCATGAAATCTATGTAGAGAACTCTTATCCACCTTACCTGTCACACATCCAATCAACCCATGAGCACATGATTATTTGAAATGCCACTAGCATGGAGTTGTCACAAATGAGTTGTTTCGACTTACCATCAGTGGAGCAGGCTCAAGGGCAATCCTGGCCCGCGTGATGATGCCAAATTGACCTAGACCACCGAGAGCAGCATGGAAGAGATCAGAGTTCTGTTGAGGTGAGCAACTGACGACGTCTCCTCTTCCTGCATTTGACAGTAATGGTACCAAAGTTAGCTACACTACTTACTCTCTTAGTTGTTCAAATCATCATAATATATAGGTCTGCCAATACCAGTCACGATTTCCAGTTCATTCACGTTGCTGATCTGTGGGCCATGCCGGAATGTCTGCCCGCTGACGCCCGCATTCGACAGCGTGCCCCCAACTGTAAGGTAGAGGTAGTCTGTCCATGACTTGGGCGCCAAACCATACTTCAACGTCTCATTCAAGACATTTATCCAGAGTTCTCCTCCTGAGGCATCCACATAGGGTGATGCACCAGGGTGCACCTTCATTCCACTCTGGAGGGATTCCATTCTGATGACAATCCCTCCAGCAGCCTGGGACTGCCCATATAGAGAGTGCCCATGCCCACGGGCTGCTACTGTGAGTGTGGAGTGCTCACCCATCAAGAACACATGCCTCACGGTTGTGGCAATGTCAGCCACTGAGCCTGGGTGAAGCACAGCGACTGGTGGGAAGCTAGAGAGGTTGCCGAAGTCCTGTGCAGCGGCAGACAAGTCATGGAAGCTAAAATGGCCGTCAAGGGAGAGTGCTCCCAGGGATGCAGACACATCTTGTTCAGGCACATGCATGGTTGTGACTCCACCAAGGCCTAGCAACAGGAACAGCTTCAGGTACTGCAGGAGTGGTTGCTTCATGGCTCTTCTGTAGGTTTTGCAGAACAAACAAGTTTGGTGGTGATGCTTTGAGAAGAAAGATGAAAGGTGTGTAGCCGGGGTAGTAGTTCACTGCAAGAGCATAAGGATGAGAGTGGAGATGGATTGAAAGCAGGAGATTTAAAGGAGAACTTGAAGGGTATGTATGTGGACAGTGGACTGGTGCACGAAGTGGTGTGGTCAAACCAGTCTAGGACACTGTTTGGTACACCAGGACCCGTGTGACCGTGTGAGGACCATGGACAGGTTACTAGCAAAATTTGGATCAAGATATGTTGCGGTGGTAGAATGGTTCCATTCTAGATCCTGGTATTCATTCTTTCTGGTTTCTGTTTTAAGCGTCTTGCGACATCTGTCAGTAAGCGTATGGAGGAAGAGCAAAAGGAGGCATTCACCCTATACACTCTGTCTATCACTGTAGAACTGCACCTTGACCAGGAGAACAGTGCCGGAGAAAAGATGAAACATGTGCAGTTAATAGACACAAAAACAAACTTGTGATTCAGATGCTACGGGGGCTCTTTTCTGTCTGCATGCACATCTATTTTTCCCAGAACATGAATATCGGTAAGAATCCTTTTGTTTGGCTATTTATAGACATGTTGATACATCGCTGATAGAAATATCCTTTTCAATATTTTGAGTTCTGGAATTTGATTATTTGTGGCTAGCTGAATCATCTGGACATGGATCACCTAAGCGTTTTTCCTTTTTTCAGTGACCAGGAGCTTTCGCATGATATTGTAGAATCCCTTTGCCCACATGGCATTGCTCGCCACCTGAGCTAGTTATCCAATTAGTCTTGCATGTTTCCCATCCGGTTATCCATAGGTTTCTTAGAATAGTCTCTATTCTTAGGGTACTTTTTTAAGTTGTTAGAATTCCTCAGGCCCTTGGTGTTTCCCGTATCTGATCATATCTGTCTGAAGGCAACATGAAATAATGTATGAAATAAACTGAATGTTCTGTCTTTTCCGTGCCTTACCTGTATGGCGACTAAAAAACATCTTTTGTATTGGATGCATCATTTCTGTTGATAACTAGGAATTCTATGAAACAGAGGAACCAAAGACTGACTACACCGTATAAATCAAAGTGGAGATGAAGGCACCGGCAAATAAGCATTTACTTTTACTAGAGATAAGACATAGTGTTTGCTTGATGATTTGATTCATGTCTAACTGATCATATTTTCTATAAGACATCAACAGTGGTTAGCGTGTCAATAAGAATCAACCATAATCAAACTAGGTAGATCTGCTTGTTCAATAGAGAGTAAAGGTAGTCAACAAACTTATGGCTGCATAAGCAAAGCCGGGTCCAGTAAGGCCTCCTTGAATACCAGAAGCGGTAGATTGTTTGTATATGTATTCCAGTCCACGTATATGTTTTTTACGTGATTTCATAAAGGCATCAATACATATTGAGGGGTTCACCCAGTGAAACCTTTTTTGAGATTTTACAAGGCTGCCTCTCTACTTAATCTCCTACATCTGAAGCCAACAAGTTCGATTAACCACACAGGGGGAACACCCACCCAGGTTTTACACACTTTATTCCTGCAGCCTTCTTTGCCTAGTCGATGCGCACTTCATTACCCGAACGTCGCACTTGCTTGATCGATGAATCCTCGAAACCCTTGAGCAGAGTCTTGATATCTTCGACCAGGGGCCATGAACCGAGCGATCAAGTTCCTTGGCCATAATCTTACTAACCGCCCCAGCACAATCCGTCTCCAGGATCAACTTCTGCACTCCCCTCTCCTTAGCTAGCTCAACCGCTTGACGGCACGCCAACAACTCCGCCCTCTCAGGATCGATCACGTGAGGGAAAAAATGGCATATTCCGGCAAGGAAGACGCCATGGTGGTCTCGAAGAACCACACCTCCACCTCCCTGATCAGTGTCCTTGTCAAAGGCGCCGTCCGCATTAACTTTGTACCATCCCGGGTCGGGAGGGAGCCAGTGCTCCACTCGCCTAGATTGGTGCGGCGGCGGAGTGGACTTCAAGTTTTCCCACTCCTCCATCAGAGCCGTGGCTCGGCGAGCCGTTCTCGCGGGATCCTCGATAGCTACCGCATCCCGGGCATCATTACGAGCTAGCCAATTATATAGTGAAACCTGTAATACCAATTATATAGTGAAACCTGTAATACCAATTATATACTGGACCCCATCAACCAACCAGATTCCACTTTCTAAATCGTCACTTACTGGTTTGCAAGTTTTTGAAACTTTGGAATGTAAAATATTTCTTACTAATTGAGGTTTAGGGATCATATAGTATTAAAATCTGAAGTCTTGCAACAAGTAAAAGAATAATGGTCAATTGTCACATGTTAGGTACTTGGGGGCAATGCTATATTTTCTGAATTTACTCTACGCAGCTTGTGGCAGAAGTGGCGTCCTAATCTTATCTTTGGCTGCAGGGATGTCGCTGTTACCACCATTGACAATACCTAAAATCACGGTCCAGGAATGACTTCATGTACCTGTCCTCCTTTCTCTGTTCTGTCTTGAGAGCACACATATTGATCTGTCCTGTAACATCCTAAAATTTGGTCTTTCAAAAAATTCCGTTTAAAAGTATTGCTATTGACTTTGGATTTAAATTTTTCCTCGGTTTAACGACCTTTTCGATTTTCAATCTTTCACAAAACCTTGTCCAAGTTTGGGATCTTGTGTTTTGGGTTCACTCCCACTTGGCACACTTGTTACTTGACCTTTTACCCAAAAATCTTTTCTCAATACCTCCTTTTATTTGAAAAATCCAAAATCCTTTTATCAGAGCTTTACAAAGGAAGTATATTAAATATCTTCTAAAAAATCCTCCAAAATTCAGGGAATGATCCCTAGGCAATATATAGCCTATTTGTGCAAAAATATTTTATTTGCACTCAAGAATTTTCCTCAAATTAATTCTATCCAATTTCTGCCCTATAACTCAAATGTTTTCAAAAACTAGACAAATGATTTTTGTAGTGGGAAACAAAGACCTACTCCCTCCGTTCCAAATTAATTGACTTTCATTTGTCCACATGTGGATGTATCTATACGTGTAACATGTCTAGATACATCCATGTGTGGATAAATGGAAGTCAATTAATTTGGAACGGAGGGAGTAGATGCACTCACAAGGAGTGTCTACACCTCTGGACAAAGGTTTGACCAAACCAAAAATCGTTTGCCTCCTCAAAATCTGTTTCTCCTTTTTTACCAGAAGTGTTCGATGAAATTTTTGTGTAGACCAAGTTTGGATTTTGGGCAAACTTTGTTCTGCAAAGTTGCTGGAAATTAAATTTGGCACAAGGTGACGCGCTTAGTTTTCGATTTCGATCACCAGGATGAGTGAATCTTGGCGATGCCGATGTCGGCATGGCCAGAACTGTGGCCACCGTGGGCATGGTTGTGCCCGACGGCGCCGCCGGTTCTTGGTCGTCGCCGGTGGCCTCCCCGCTGCTTTCCCTCGTGCCCCCTGCTTTCCCTCCACCCCCTCGACCCCAGCCGCCACGCGTAGCCTCCCCATCCCCTCCCGTGTGTCCCCACCGCTCGACGACGCGCCGCACGCACAGCACCGCCGCGGGCCCCGCTCGCCAGTGCCCCAGCTCCGGCCGTCCTTATCCGCAACCGCGGATTTCTCGTCGACAGTGGTGCCTCGAAGCTACACCGACGACGCCATGGCCGTCGTCTCGCCGCTGCAGCTCATCCCGCCACCTCACCGTGCCCTCCCATGCCGACCACCCCCGGGAGGCTATAAAAGGGAACCCCGGCAGCAGCCAAGCACCGCACCACCTCCCTCTCTCCCTCAGTTCCCTCCCCCTCCAGTATCAACACCTAGGGAGCACCAGAGTGCCGGCGACGAGCACGTCCCCGCCGCTCGGCCTCCGGTCGATTCCCCTCTCCCGAGCCTCCCTACCACCATCTCTTCACCCCCTCCTCCGATTCGGAGCGTCAGGAACCCGTGGCTACTCTCGCTGGAGCCGGGGATGGCCTGAGCCGCCGTCGCCGTCCTCACCGCCCCTCGGCCTCCGCGGCCGACGCTGCCGCCACTACCCCAGACCACCCCGCCATCCGCAAGCCGCCGATGAGCCTCCCCCACCTCTCCTCAGCACCCTGCCACCCTCGCCCGGCTTCCCCGCTGCCCCTCGCCGCCGGCCGAGCACGGTGAGCTCGCCGGGGAAGAAGAACTCCCCGTCCCTGTTTTCTTTTATTTTTTCTTTCTTTCCGTGCGTAACGGTTCGGCCCATCAGCCACTGACCAGTGGGTCCCACCCGTCAGATTTTTAATCTTTTCTCTGAAACGTTTTCTTTTTATTTTTCTGTCTAAAAATTGGCAGAATTTAAATCAAACTTTGAAAGGTCATATCTCCCTAAAAAATGATCAGAAAAATATGAAACAAATTTTGCTAGCTTTGTTTTAAAAATGTCTTTCCATTGGAACCAAAATGGATTTATTTGGAATTTATTTTTTTGGCATTTATTCGATGGCTTAGAAGGGATTTTTGACGCCTGTTTTACTCCTTTGATAGATTTAAACTTCTCCAACGAAGTTGAAGTCGATCCCGAACCATACCCCACTGCTGAAGGCAAGCCGTTAACCCGATCTCAAGCTCGGTCGAACTTTAGGAATTTCCATGGTTGTTTAAATTGGTTGCTGTTGCATCTCACATGCCATATTGCATTAAATATTGTCGCATTGCTATATATTTGTTTATCTCCAATATCTTGCGCATCACTCCCCATTCTCGAGACGATGGACTGGGGGAACCGCCACAGTCGAAGGAATGGAGGAACAATGCAACTGTGCTTTCTTTTATAGTCAAACGAGATGGCGCTGGTCGGAGGTAGCTCCGCCACAGTCATCCGGTTGACGTTTCTTTTCTAGTCAAACGAGAAGGCGCTGGTCGGAGGTAGCTCCGCCACAGTCATCCGTTGACGTTTCTTTTCTAGTCAAACGAGAAGGCGCTGGTCGGAGGTAGCTCCGCCACAGTCACCCGATTGACGCCATTTTCTTTGGCTACGTTTGGACATTGATCCGTGGTGGCGCCATAGTCGCCCGGTTAATACGATTTATTCACTGCTGGAATTATTATATGGTTATCATGTGTGGTTTGGATCATGTTGGTGACAGGAATTAAAATTTGACTAAGAAGATAATCACCTCCCTCGACTAGATTGTGTCACATAGTGCCACTCACCAAACACAACCAGCATAACCATGCGTCGTTCATATGGGCGGACCATGGCCGAGTATTCTATCAACCTCCTTTGACGCCACCCTTTTGGCAAGTCTAGTCGGTTACCTTTGTGGTCGGGCTAGTCTTGCGAAGGTTCCGGAGCTAGGCGTCGCTCATCTGTTGGGGGCGTGCCGCATTCACTTCGTCATAAGACTTGGTCCTTTGGGCGTGTCGGTGGCTACACAGGGAGTGTCTGGGTAGAATAAACGGCTATGGAAGTGTGGGTTTGTACTGTCACCGTGATCGGTTCTAGTACTTCGGTACCGGCGGTACAAGACTAGACTTCAGCGTGTGGATAAACGTTGCAACCTCTCGAGAGTGTAAATCTAGAATCTAGCCTTGTCCCTAGGTTATGGGACGATGTTTGGGTCCAGTCACGCTATGAGTCAGTCCAGTCGAACTTGGAGAAATAATTAATGTGAAACCCAACGATCATGTGGAAATTTGAGAGTCTAGCCAGAGTTGGCTAAGGACTTGAGAATCGAGAAATAAGCCAGAGTTGGCTAGAGGCTTGGAAGCCTAGTTGTGGTTACGAGTTGTTGAGTGAGAAACGTGATCTCACTTGATAACACGAAACGTCCCTACTAAGGTAAGTAGGTAAGTTAAGTCCAACCTTTAAGCTTGGACTCGCACTTAAATACCCGAACTCATGCCATGCTACTTTCTGAACTTATGCCATGCCATATAGATAGGCCTTGTTTGATTTTGGGCTAATGTCTTGCGAGTGCATTCAATGTACTCACCTGGCTTTTCATGTGGCCAGACGCCGCTGCACCCGTTGCCGAGTACCCGCTGTACGAGAACTAGGAATCCGTATCCCAGGCAGAACCCCGTGGAATAAGGCCCGTCGTTGCCACACTACTACCTACGTACCCGCTGCGATCTCTGTTGGAGGCTCGATGTTGAATAAATAATGTACATACTGTTGTGTGCGCCTGTTGCGCGATCGCCGGAGCCTCACCCGTGTTGTAATAATATTTCCATCCGAACTCGGAGCCATAAATACATATTTGGTTATGTCTTTGTTTATCAAGTGTCATATATCCAGTGTTTCTGGGACTGGTATATGGGGTAACTCGATCATCTGGATCGGGGTGCCACATGTCCCATCCAGGGAGTATACATCTTTTCCAAGAAAGCGAAAGGTATAATTCAGTGATAAGAACATATCCATAAATGGTTTTTTTCTATAAATATTTCAACACCTGAGCTCCTCTTTTTATCAGAAATTACTACATTTACCTTCCCATAAATGGGGGTTTGAGGTCTCAACTAAGGTATTTTTTGCCAAATTTGGCCCCTAGCATGAACTAATACCAGATCTGGCCGTGGACAAAACTATTTACAAATCTGGCCTCTGAGGTCGGCCCCAACAGAGGTGGAGCCGAACATGTGCAAGTCGGCCCCAAATCATTCTGCTGCCTGGAAGCTCTGAGGGTTCGGCGCCAAAGGCCCCGACCTATGTTCGGCGACGAAAACTGCTGGCGCCGACCTGCAGTAGTTCGCCTCCACCTCAGTTGGCGCCGACCTCAGTGCCAGATCTGAAAATAGTTTCACACAGGGCCAGACGTGGCATTAGTTCAGCCCAGGGGCAGGGCAAAAAATACTCAACTAGGTGGGCATAGGGATGGAAGGTGAATTTGTATGCAGTTACCCAAGAAACACCTCACAGCCCCTTAGCCTATTAGAATCATAGGGTATCACAAGGCAACCAGACTGGCATTTTCTGTTTCTCCAAAGCTTCGTGCATAAATTATTTCCTTCAAGTAACTGTATGGCAAATAGAAACGTGCCCATCTACATAAAGGAGGCTACCACTACCCCCACGTAGATTGAGTCCAGAATGGAGATTAGATTCCCTAATCCATGACATGCAATTCACAAATGTGACATTGATCTGCATCTGCATGCTTTCAGTTGTTCCTTTGCTGTTTCTGCCCACGCTGTCGATTACCAGTAGGCTTAGCGCCTGATCACAACAGGAGTCCCCCACACATCGCAGGTCAGTGGATGGGACCACCCACTGCCAAAATCAGTGGATGATAATTGGGCAGGTTGTTGGCTATACTTTGCCTCTGGCAGCAATAGCCACTTTTGGTATGCAATGCAACCTTGGACGTCCCATGCCCAGTTTGTTGTCTGTCAGCCGTTCATGCTGCCATCACCAGAGGTATCTACACGACTTTCTTTTGCTTGATATCATTTAAGATGGAATAGTGTGTAAGCTAGCTTGATGAATGGTGATGGTGCAAACTGGACAAACACCTACGGGCTACGGCTCCAAGGGTTCACTATAGTAGGATAGAGTCGGCCAGGGACATTTCTCATGAAGCAAGCTTCTTTTTAAACCACAGGCTCTAGGGGAGCCCTGCTTTAACTTAATAAAGCCACACACGGCAGAGTCATACAAATAATTCGGAATACAACAAAGGCACAAGCCAGCCATAAATAGAAAGTAACATAATGGCCTCAAAGCGATACAAGACAAGATAGGAGACACTAGAGTTGTCTATCCCTGAGAGAGCTAAGTAGAGCGTGGATCTTGTCAGCTGCCGCTCCTAGCGCTGCCCGGTCCGTCCTCCTAGCCACGATCCGCCACACCTTCCAGGTTCTTCTCTGCTGCGCGCTGCTGAGCACGCTGGATGACCGGCGTGTCGGCCGCCTCGCACCGGAGACGCGCGCTGCTGAAGCAAGCTTCTTCTGAAGCCAACATCACGGTGGGAATGGCCCAGAGCCTAGCCAAACAGGGATCTAGCTTTGACTTCTACCGCCCGGCTGCAGGGCTCTGGTAGAAGTAAGAGCCAGGAATCTGGAATCATAATGGTCATACTGTTTTTAAACTACTTTAACAATATACTGCTTTTAAACTCTTATTGCTCATTTGAATCATTACTTGTGTTAACTAATTTTTCCTAAATGTGTTTTTAGGTAATTGTTTGCCATGAAAAGGTTTAAGCTCTCCAACATAAGAAGGAACCAGCCTAAAGAGGGAAGATACCACCCAGCTTTTCCTTGAAAATGGGTGAGGACCCAACCAGGCTATGTGCAGCCTTGCTTCACCAGCTAGTTCAACTCCAGAGAGTTCTCAAGTTCTCGTAATATGGGTTTTAAACGCTAGCTCATCGATCCCAGAATTCCTGTAGTCATGGGTGTTTGGTATTAGAGAGCACTCCATTAATTCCGGTGCTCTTTAGGAGAATAGTCAAATGCCATCTTGAGACCCTGTTCAGTCGTGCTTTGGCTCAAGATTTCTACTCAGGAAACTTCCCAAAGACCGTTCCAAATTTAAATGCATCTAGCTTCTCCAGTTCTGACTTCAAAACTATGCCGTAGTTACTATTCTAAATTTGAAAGCTGGATCTAAGATTCTTCATTTTCAGTAGTTCGACAAAAAAAACTCAACTGAAATTAATATTGAGTATTTATTTTCAATTCGAATCATATTGAGTACCTACCAACTGAAATTTGGTCCCAAGGTAGGCCCTTCAGAAAGTGAGAGGGCAATAAGTCAAACCGGAAGGAGGCCGGAGAGTGATCGTCGCCAGGCCCCGGCCTTAGAATCGCTGATAAGTGGACTCTGCTGGGCCCGCAGTTCACGTGGAGAGTTTGAAAAAAACTCACTTTGCTGCGTGGCTGCATTGGTGCTGGCGTGTCGACTTCTGGCAATGGAGTAGATATTATTACAACATTTGCACCGGACCCTCCACTCTATCTATACGCTCGAGCGGACAGTCCGAACATGGATTAGATAGAAAATGACCACACAACCGGACCCCTCGTACCGAGACCAAATGTTTGCATTGTACGGCAACGCTCATATCCAGCCCATATCATGTTCGGCCGGACAGTCCGGACATAATGGCCACCCAACCAGACCCCACACTCAGAGCCCGGGTTGTTCAACAACGCTCATATCCAAACTATATTGTGTGGGGGGGGGGGGGGGGGGGATTGGGTTTGGGGCCACCTGTATGTATGCAAAACTGGACTCGAGAAATGCAAGCCATAAACTAAGAGGCACCGCAGGTCAGTTTTCTGCATTCATGGCGGACCGACCGGCGCTTCGCCCGAGGAGCCCCTCCCTAGCTTACCCGAGCGACCAAGCCGTAGCCGCTAGTCAATCTTCTGCACTCATGGCAGACCGACCGACGCTCCGCCCGAGGAGCCCCTCCCTAGCTTACCCGACCGGCCAAACCGTAGCCGCTAGTCAATCTTCTGCATTCATGGCAGACCGACCGACGCTCCAGTCCGCGTTGGCACGAGCTTGCCCCATCCCTTACATCCCGTCTACATCCACCACTGCGAAATATTAAGAAATTACATATTTTAATAAAAAATTAAGAAAGGAGGTGTATACATTTTCTTGAAAGGAAGGAGTATATATTTTCTTTCATTTATTAATTTTTTGAAGTAGGTTAATTAATTTCTTGTTTAACTGCCGATATGTTATTCTCTTTTAAGAAGGGAGTATCTAAATCTAAGTCGACTTAGATTTAACTAAATCTCACACAGTTGCACACAATTGCTTCTCATGTGCAACTCTAAATTTAGCACCAATTTAACTACTCCCTACTTGGAAGTCTTGGTTGGAGAGGCTGCAAGTTGACGCCAGTGGCCTCGGCCCGCGCCAAGCCCACTCGACTATTCCACACTACCCACAGGAGGTCAGGATTGACGAAGAGGAGCAGCAAAAGCATGTCACATACATGCTCTAATGGGTCGTGTGACCCGCCATCTACATTGCAATGTATTGAACGTGAGCACTCAATAACAGCGGGAGCTCGGGGAACCGATCAGAAAGTTACAGACATCTTCAGAGCCGTTGTGAACACTCGACAGAGAAGAGGAGCGACAGTGTTGATGTTAATTGAAACAAGTTTATGTGATTAGAATATGGTGCTATGCATTGGAAGTTATAATAGGTTAGCGGTTGTTCATAGTCAACTATCTATTGTAATTTTTTCACTAAATAAAATGCCAATGAAACAAGTTGTGATGCTCCGCTCATAGGCTGGCATGAGTTACGACATTAATATGTTTACGGCCAATGGTGGAATCTGTCTTGAATGCTTTAGTGAGAGGTGTCTGTCAGACTGCAAGAAAATTTTCTTGGAATATTGAGTATGGTGCCATTGTACTGTTGTCTTAAAAAGAAAAGGATTTCCCTTGAATATTTTATGCATATCGCACCACAGCTAGAGGCACTTTGGTGTTGTTTTCAAGTATTAAGGACGAATATTCCTTGTGAGGTTTAGTAACGGTAAAAAATGTGATTGTTTTAAAACACCTACATTCCTTATTACTGAATATTTTGTGCTGTTTAGTTAATACACCAATGAGTTTCTTTGATTCCACTAAATCAAGCCGGATACTCGACACCGCCAGCCAACAATTTAACCTTCCCACAGGAAAATTAACATTTTGTTGTTATAGAAGCTGCGTTTAATTAATATATATTTTTTATATAACTATATTCTCTTTGTCGGAAAAAATTGGTATATACCCGTATCTGATCCGAGTTCGAGTCCTCTACAGTACCATGTCCAAATCTGACATGATTCGAATCAGTTTCCGTCCCACTTTCGAATGAGAACTTTTTTAGTTGATATGGGTTTCTACGGTGAAGGAAATATGTGCTAGAGAACATGTGTAGAAAATAATTTGTATGTTTTTGTTTCTTTCTCTACTTTCTTGCTTGAGCCATTCAAATTTTGCAGCCTTACATTTCTGGTCACTTCCTCGATATTGTTCCTTGTACACAAAAGGAAAAAAACAAGAGGATATTTGTTTACACAACTTAATGGTTCCTATTTTCACATTCGTTACCCGTTGCAACGCACGGGCATTTTGCTAGTTTAACTACTCCCTACTTTTTTTTTTTTTAGAACAAACTACTCCCTACTTGGAAGTCTTGGTTGGAGAGGCTGCAAGTTGACGCCAGTGGCCTCGGCCCGCGCCAAGCCCACTCGGCGCCATACCATTCCGCCGCCCCCCATCGGCCTTCGTTCTCCCTCTGCCGCCGGCGCCGCCCACGATACGCTCCTTTATGCCGCGGAGCAGGAGCTGCTCTGCCTCGCGTCGCTCGCCATCTGCTCGGTGGTTTGCGCTGGACGCTCAGTCAAGCCATTGTCCGCACTAGCGAGCGGGAGGCCGTTCGCCGTGCAGTACGCTCTCTTGGTGGGTGAGGTAGCGATTGGGGCCCTGGTCCGGCGGACGGGCGGAGGCAGAGGGAGCTTCTTCGCCCGGCAAGGGGAGGGGATCGTGCGGGGTGTGGTCCCTGCCATTGGAGTGCCGTCGAGGACCGTGGAGAAGTTCGTCTTCAAGTTTAGGGTGCTCCGTACTCCGGTGGGATCTGTCGGTGAGGTATTGCTCGTTCCGTCATCGCAACTACTACAAAATTTCGCTTCACTGCTAGTTTCAGCGGAAATAATCGAACATAGACTAACTCGTTAGTGACAGCATTTCCCCTTGAATTGTCCAGTTCAGTCTGTATGTGCAAATTGTGCCTGAAATCTTGGTATGGCCATTCGTAGTTACTGTATCCGATGCTTTATTTTTGGGGGCATTGTAGCATTCATAATACTTGGAATCCCACCAATTATCATCATTTTACACTAATTGCTCTCTTTTGAGTAAATGCATCTAGCAAAAAGTTCCATTCTTATTTGTTCAGCTTATTGATTGTCCAAAATGTGGTGCTAAGAGTTTTATTAAGTTCACAATGTTGATAGTGCCATACTGCACGCAGCGTGACTGGTGTTCTGATCGTACAGATGCTCATCCTTTTTTTTTGGCATTGTGCACTCTAACTGAAAAACTGGATACATGGACTTCAGTAGCTGGCCTCTTCTAATATTTGCCCTTTGCCATGTCTTCGTACAAGCACCTGATAATCTAAACATACTTTAAATACAACCAAAAAATCAATCCGGTACCTGATGTGTCTACTACAGACTCTTCTGTATTGTTCAATCAGTCTAATCAGCATGGATAAAAGCTTCCCCACGCTTGAGAAAATGCTTCCATTTTAATCCTAAAATAATCCATTGAATATACATGATAACATTCCAGGCGATACACATATTTATCCTAAATTTTGAGTGATTACTGCAAAGTTCATTGTTAATATTGCTTTCCTACCGTTAGGTGATTAGTATTTCCCCCGTCCCAAAATAAGTGTCTTTAATTTGTCCAAATATGGATGTATCTAGACGTGTTTCATGTATAGGTACATTCATATTTGGGCAAATCTGAGACACTTATTTTGGGACGGGGGAGTACTAATCTTTACAAAGCCAATTGCTTATTTCTTCATATACTCCTCCTAGTACTGATCTGTGGTAAAAAAAAAAACCCATAGTACTATTAGCATAATGGTTGCAGAAGCAGAATTTATATATCATAAGTCTCCACTGTCACTGTATTAAACTGTGATATATAAAATGATTGACAAGATGTAATGCCACATGGTAAGCCCATATCAATATTTTCCTAATATCACACCAATAGTTCCCATCAAAATTTCTTATGTAGATCATCCTTTTCATAATGCAGGATGCCGCAGGAGTATGAACTTCTCGAAGACTTTTATGAAGCCGAACATCGTGGCCGTCGTTTAGCTGACCGGGAGGTATATATTTATATTGTGTAATACTATCTGTTCCATTCTTATTGATTCATCCTTTGCCGCGTATTTGTGTTTTGAACTAATTTTTTCTACTTTGTAATTTTCCAGAAGCTTTTTCCTCTTCGGATTCGGTGTCATAGCGCAACTCATCCAGACATGAAGTACGATGAGCGGTACACGCCATACCTTCGGAGGGCGGGCCTTTTACCTTTCATCACTATGGTTAGGCGGGGGATCCCTACTTTCAATGGTCCGGCTCTCACCGCACTGATCGACCGATGGAGACCCGAGACACACTCGTTTCACTTGCCCTGTGGAGAGATGACTATCACTCTTCAGGATGTTGCCATGATTCTTGGCCTGCCGATTGTTGGACATCCTGTCACTGGGAATGTCGATTCTGCGGGATGGCGGGAGAGGGTTGAGGATTACCTTGGTGCGCTCCCAGATAGTGGAAAGACAAATGGTGTGTCCTTTGTGTGGCTGCGCCATCACTTTGGGGAGCCCCCTGCAGCAGGTGCAGACGATCTCACGGTAGAGCGTGCAGCGAGGGCGTATGTCTTGTATGTCCTTGGTTCCACACTATTCCCAGACAGTACCGGGGACAGTGCCTCCTGGATGTGGCTTCCTCTCTTCAGAGATTGGGATCAGGCAGGGCAGTATAGTTGGGGTTCTGCGGCCTTGGCATTCTTGTACCGACAACTTTGTGAGGCTTGTAGGCGGGTAAATCCTGGCTCCAACCTAGGAGGGTGTGTATTGCTTGTACAAGTGTGGATGTGGGAGCGTCTGCCTGTGGGGAGACCTAGTAGTGCTCGCAATCCTTGGGCATTTGACGAGGAGGATTGTCGGCCCACTGTTGCTCATCTATGGGAGCGGGTGTCAGAGAAGAATGGAAAGGCTGAAATACTTTACGAATACTACATCCGTGAGATGGATCTCTTGCAACCATCAATGGTAACTATTATAGCAATAATTTTTTCTAAATTTGTTCATCCCTAACGTCATGGTTTATGTTCACCACATATGTTATTGTGGTCATTTTGTCCTATTGAAGTAATAAATGAGTGTATCTTTCTATTCATATAGGTTCAGTGGTCGCCATACACTCGTGATGAGATAAACAGCTTGGAGTTGAATCACATTTGTATGCGTGATGATCTGCTTTGGAAAGCTATTTGTCCGCTGATTTGCTTTTATGTGGTCGAATATCATTTACCACATCGAGTGATGCGACAGTTTGGATTATTACAACCATTGCCACCTCAACCATTAGATACTTTGGTTGAATTGCACCGGTAAACATTATTGCACTTCTCTATTCCCTTACTGTATATTACGGAATGATTGTTTAATTGACATTACGTGTTATGCAGTCTAGATAGGAAGAAGAATAAAACAATAACGGATTGGTCAAAGCATCACAAAAAGTATATTGATGAGTGGAATGTAGCCGTTGATACCTCTGAACCTCACCTCCACAAGAACAAGAGGTTTAGAGATTATCTTGAATGGCTACATGGTGCTACTCGCATGCGTCTAAAGACTGCTTGCACACACGATGATATATTGCAGGAGCGGAGCTTAGGCAAGGATAATGAGTTTGACAACGAAAACCAGGCGGGTTTCCAGATAGAGCATGCACCAATAGCAGATCAAGTGGTAAATATTGACAACACATTTATGAACTTTCTAATTTTTTAGCTATTCCCATAATCAATTGTGTATTTGTTTAGGCCATGGAGTTGATGCTAACTATTAATGAGGCTGGGGTTGTGCTTCGTACAGCTAGACGGGCTCCAGATGCGGAGGACACATTTAGGGCATTCATTGAGGTAATCCGAGAGCAGTCTTATTTCCTCCTTGCGTTCCAATTTTTTGTGTTACCAAGAACTTACCTCATTAGTTTATAGATGATTTATGGTCTTAGTATCTTGCTATGTATGCATGTGTTTAGTGGTAGTTTTTTACTTTTGACTTAGTTAACTGAACCACAAACATAGAGGTAATGAAAATCCATGAATATACTCCTATATATTAGCTAGCACTCTTTGTGCCAACCATTCCCAGTGGTAGCAAATTAATTTCGAAATTTACAAGAGCAACCTACTGTTTCCCCTTGGCAGCTAGTTGAGTAGACTAGTAAACTTGCAATAGGTTTTAAAGTGTTCATCTACCGAACTAATAGGTACAAAGGAACGACAATTGTCCGCAATGATGTTTAGCATAATAAATTGCAGTATATTCTCTCCAATCGGGTTTGTAAGGCCAGAGAGCCAATTCGGCAGGACCAAGAGAGATAATTACTCATCTAGTTAATCCCTCCCTCTCTCTTATTTCTCTCGCTAATTAATTCGAAATGGCCAGTAACGAGGCTGCACTTGATTATGCAATGGCTAGTTCATTTAATTGACTTATGTTATTAGTGGCTGCGGCATGGGCTGAGGGTTTTCCATGCGTAATTAACTTAGAATCTCGAATTGCTCCAGTTTGCTCAGCAGCCTAGTACACCTGACCGGAGGGAGTATATTGTTACATGATTTAAAGCAACTTTCATATACCCGAAGGGAATTTTGTTGTGGGTACACCTAGTGCCATGCACTCTTGCGGTGCTACGGCTGATAAGTGGATTCCTTTCAATTAAAAAAAAACGCTCTGCGAACGTGACATATACGTTTACCTCCTTCTGCAAGTGCATATTTATTCAATGCTGAATATGTTAGTACTTGATGCTATTTTTCAACCAAAACGCACACTTCGCTGTTCCAATTATCACATGTGGACTAATTTTGTCAGTGGATACCAGAAAACTACAGAGAGGCTCCGGGGGGCGGCAGCTAGGCTTGTATGTCATAACACTTCCTATGATGTGGTACCACCGCTTCAGCAATCAAGGGGTACCGCTACATCCGGCGGAGTGAACATTGGCGGTCCTAACTATCGAGGAGTTAGAAGAAACGAGCCAGCCACCATGTCTGATGAAGAAGTGGTTCATCAGGAAGAGATGCCGCAGGTTCCGGAAGCGCCCTTTTCCAGCCAGCCTACTCAGGCTTCCAAGGGGAAGGCCAAGAAGAGGAAGAAGTAATGTGATGCCTCAGTTTCTCGCAGATGTGTGCATCTTCCACAGGTCTGTGGCCAGTTTCATACACAATATGCATCATGACAATTGACGAACTCATTTTGTCTCTGTTATACTTTACTGATACTTTTCGCTTTGGGCTGGGCCGCTTATTTAAACCAAGGTTAGGGACCATGCAACAACTCCTTTCGGTCATGTCCAGAAAATCTAGTTTTCACTTTCTTGTCCGTGACAATAAATGTTTTTATGGCTAATCCTAATTGTTAAAAATGGCACACATGATGTATTCTAGGATCTGGTGTGGTTTCCACCCTTCTTTATTGAGAGCATATGCTATTCATGTCCTAGAATTGACAAGAACTTTGACAAGAGTAGCATCGGGGATGATGATTTTTTTTCTTCTTCCAAAAGTGTAAGCACTCGGAAGTAATTATTTTCCTTCCTAGGTCTGGTTCTGGGCCAGGAGGCGGTGGCGCCACGGCGTCGTTTCCCTGTCGAGACATTGCGTGGCTTGGCCTTGTAGTCCCGGAAGTGGCAGCCTGAGTTATTGGCGGCACGCTTGTTGTGGCGTTGGCTGCTGCTAAGGGCACGGGCATTCAGGGCACAATCTACTCCATCGCCTGTGCTTCCTACAGTATAAGGCACCTTCCTTAGGTCCAGCTGGTCCTGCTGCCTACTAGCCAACTTCTCCTAGGCGCCTGGATGGAATTTAAGTTGACCCGGACCTGCCCTGGACCTGGAGTCATGGTCGTACTATAGACTATAGAGGTGTCCAACATAAGTCGCGAAGTGGCCTTGATGCTCTATGTCTCACGTCCTGGCTAGATGTTGACCGAGATGAGTCCTTCGTCGCTGTAGTCAGTAGGTAAGCCGAAAAGCGTTGTATGAACCGTTTTGCTCTTTTTATATGATGATAAGACTTTGCTTTGGCTATTCTTATATGAAGATGATACACCTTTTCCATGGTACCACATCATCGGCAATCAGGCGTCTCTCTATCGGCACAAGCACCGTCAGCTCCAAGTTGAACATAACCGTGTAAATAAATAAGTTCGCTCTGAAAAGCAAGTACACATAGATCCTAACCATACAAATAACTCAGATGTATCACACTCACAACTTTATTTTAGGAAGCAGATCAGACACAACTGCAGTAGTATAGCGTAATCCCGCCATATAACGACCCATCGTGGACTGGCACAGAACTGTTACTACATAATATAAGAACGATACAACTCTGATAATGATTCCCTGATGAAGCATGAGAAGTCAGCCATTGTTCTTTAGTAGCATCACCAAATGCCAGGACTGGATGAGCAGAAACCATCAGCACCAAAGCATCAATGTCATCATCATGCCTTGCACAAGAACTTGACTTCAATTCCTTAGTTCCTCTTCTCTCCCGTTCCTGCTGAGAGAACATGATACGATTATGATTAGTCAATAAAATAGAAGAAAGAATCCAACATTAAGAGGCGGAAACCGAATTGTGAATCGTTCCATGGCATACTTGGTTCCAGACTTCCAGGTACATACCTTGTGCTCCTAACACCGATCGTTTGGAATTTTCAGGGTCTCGTCCCGGCGCTCTCCGGGCCAGCACAGGCTCCTCCCGGACCATATTCACTTGAGTTTCGGTTGATTGCTATTCATAGTTTTCATAGACGTCGTCATCCAGCATGTCGTCGTCATCATAGGCAGTAATGTCCGCCGGGTAGCGGAGGATCCCACCAATCCCACCAAAGCCCCTACAGAACTGCGATCCTTCCTGTGACCTGTTTGTGACGAACTCCAGCTTGCAACCATACTGCTGGTAATTTTCAGCAAACCACTCCAGCAGCAGCATCCTGTCAACTATATCCAGTTCACCAGAACTTGCCTCGTCGACGAAGCTGCTCTGATCAGCCTCCTGCTCACAATTGAGGTACTTAATCTCAGTTTCTCCAGTGACAGAATTCTTCAGCTCATACCGCCTGACATCAAGATTCTCCCACACGATCAGCGTATCGACTGCACCCATTTCAAGGGCTGACATGGTATCCTGCACACCAAGGACATACTTCCCAGTGTCTTGGCTTATCTCCTCAAAGTACTTCCCAAGGAGCTTCTTCTCTTGAACAAACTTGACTTCAGATAGGACCTCAACGGACATCTCGATAGCCTGGTTGAAGCCGCTCTCCCCTCCGTATGACACATCAACCGACTTGATGATCTTGGCTTGCAGGCGTTGATCAAACATCTCAGATTTGCCCAGCTCAGTTTTGAAATCAGCTGAACCAGCTAGGATGAGCCCAACAACGTTTGGCTGATTGGTGGCAGGGTTGATGAAGAACTGCGTAGCGAGCTCAGCCGCTTTGCGCAGGTAGTTGTGCCTCTTCTCCATGCGCAGGCGGGCGAAGCGGAGAGCCGACTGCCCTCCTCTTCCGTGCTTCTTAGGGAGATCGACGCTGAACTTGTAAACAACCTCCCTGCTGTTGCCACTCAGCGTACCATAGAGTGTCCCATTGCCATCCATGATGATGAAACCAAACTTGTCATCAGATTCCAAAAGCTCATTCAACGCCTCAGTGTGGAACTTGTTGTCGCAGAGGTACAGCGAAGAGTTTATCGGCCTGAACGGCTCGAAGTCAAAGGTGACCTTCTTCTCCTTGCCATCATCGGTGACGACAGTGCCAGTGTAGAGCACCAGCCCATTGGGGGGAACTCGATTGTACAGTTTCAGCCTCTGCTGAGCAGAGGTTATAGCAGCCAGCACGGACTGACGGTTGACTCTGCTCTTGATGTTGGATGCAGTCCCGTACTCATCACCCAACATCTTGGCGACCCGAGAGACCTGATCACGTGGTGGCATGATGAGGGAGATCATGCTTGTGCCGTTGCCCTTCGCGGCGTCGAGCCCCTTGATCAACTTCTTAACCTTCCATGTCTCGATGTTCTTGTCGGTTTCATATCCCTCCACCATCTTGACACTGTATTTGCGTCAGACTTCACCTGCACGATTTTAGTTCAGGTTGCAGGTTAGTCCATAAGGGCAAGCACATAACACGACTTTAACTGATCTGAAGGAGCTTTTATAACAGTACAGAAGTAGAGCTACCATGACTTGTGCAATTGTGCAAACTATTCTACCTTTTTCCAATAGCGGGAAAGAACACAAAAAACCTTGTGCAAACTAGAAATCAGGTTTTATCCTGGTGTGCAGAGAAACAAAACCAAACCAAAACAACCCATAGGTTTCATCGATCCTATTGTGTACTAATGTGCTGTATGAAAAAAGATTCCAGATAAGGCTTTTCCTTTTCGTTTATTAATCCAGTTGTTATTTCCTTGCACACACATGCACAACTCGATTAAAGTATCGATGCTCGCAAAACTAAATACGCATGCTAGCATATGAAGCTTAACCAAACTGTCAGATGATACAATGAAAATAAATAAATAAAGACGCGCACAAACTAAACCCGTCGGGCAAAGCAGATCTAATACAATACCATCGATAGATAGGATCAGCGAATAATCCACATAGTATCTTAGAATGATAAAACGACGTAGATCAAGATTTGGCCGGCGGCCTGATGGAGTGGCAGAGAATGAGATCATGCTCGTCTCGATCCTAGCCTCTTGTGACAACCTTCATAAGCAATTAAGCACACACACAAGAGAGGAGGCAGCGCCGCAACATACCTGCGTCTGCGTGAGCGGCGATCGACCACTTTGGCCGGTGCGTGCCCGGCGGCCGATGACGCCGGGCTCGCGGGGAGTCAGAGATGGAGCAGGAGCGAGCGCCTCTCTCCTAGCTAGCGTGCGTGCTTGGTGTCGTCCTGGAGTGGTGATGATGTGCCGTGAACTCTGCTTGTGGCCTGCGCTTTTAGGCAGACGGGAGAGGAGCAGGTGGCGGAGATGGTTTAGCACTCTCGAGAAAGCGCGGCACTCCCTGCCGCCACGCGTAGCCATGGCAGGCGCGCCAGCGGACGTCCGTCGCCATCAATCTTTGGGAGAAAGAAATATCGGAAGCGTCAAAGGAGGAATGGTAAATCAACGCACGAAACGCTTGTGTTGTGAGAGATATCTTTCAGAGGACCAAACGCGTGCCAGCTTGTGAAGAACGCGTGCCAGCTTGATACTCACCAACCGGCTCACCCTTAGCCAGGTGTCTCCCGTCGGTACGGCGGCGCCCAAACAACACACAGCACCTGGCGCTTCTTCACATGCCCGTTTTTTTTTTTTACTTCTGACCTGACAGGCCTATGACGGCGGCTGAGTCCGCCAGGTAGCTACCTTTGCGTACCGTCGGCGAACGGCCGAGGTTGCCGAAGGCGAGTTTGGTGTCCCAGCACGCATCCACGACGCGTGCGTCGCCCGGCAACCGCAGCGTGTCCACAGAACCGATACTCCGTTCAGTGTAATTCAGTCCGGACCGTGCCTCCCTCGTGATTTTAAAATGAAACTTCTGGAAGCTCGAATACAAAATGTCGTCTCCTTTTGTAAAATTTCGAATGTTTTGTACAAGAGCACTAGCTTCAACTGTACTCTTTTTTTTTAGACAACAACTGTCTAATACTCTCGATATAGTTGTACTAAATTTGCAAAAATAAAATGAAACTGAGAGAGTACGAAAACATTAAAAACTTACGATGTTATGAAGTATTTTTCATAAGAAGTGCAGTGACAATTATATGATTAGAAGACCAATTTTAATGAGCCATTTTTTTTTTTTAAAGCATCTTCAACCAGATCCCATACTTCCACAGTATACGCCCGACAGAACAATCTGAACAAGATAAGCCACCCAGTCGGACCCATCATATATAGACCAAATGTCAGGACTGTCCGACACCACTCATAACCAGTTCATATGTGAGACGGATTTGTGGTCCGCCATGTTGGTCCAGCCCAGGATGATCCAGTCTAATCCCACACATACCCCCACTCCATACCAGACCCTAGCCCGTCTCGACCGCTCCAGTCTACTCCAGTCCCCTCCCGCCCTCTCCCCTACCCGGGGCTCTAGCATGGCAGGCGCGACATCGACTCGGCGTCTGAATTCGATAAAGATTGGGATGGACTTGTGGTGACGATTCGAGCCCCACTTCATATGACGCTGAGCTCGCTCTCGACGCCACCCTCCGTCAAGCGCTAGAGGACAATAGCCAGTGGCGAAGGACGGCCCAAAATTTAGGTATAGCGAAGTAAAAAATATCTATCATTATTTATTTGGAGTCATGGGTATGGGGGGGGGGGGCAATTGCCCCCCATCAAACCAGGTAAGATGTACAATTTGTTTAACATAATTTTGAACATGAATATGCAAGTTTCAGTTGTCTAAAGTAGTTAATTCATAAATATCGTCAAAAACTCACTACAAGGCTTCAAGCACAAATTGATTAAATGTCATTAAGTTAGTCAGAACTCTCCGAATTCATGAATAACAGTGATTCGTGCTCAATGAATAGGATTGATTTCTCTCACTTAGAACATGCTCTATCTAAAGTAAAGACATCAGTATGACAAGAAGTACGGTAAAAATCTAAATGTAAAATTAATCTTATGGTAACACTCTTCTTTGGTCATTGATATAATAGTCATCGTTTCGACATCTCATCTTGATTTCGTTTGAAGCAGGAAACACTTTGAAATTTTTCCAAAGAAATATTATTCTGACTAGTTTTATTAAATATTTCAATATAAGACAAGTTCCCAAGAAAAAAAACCTACAAAAATAACCAAGACAAGACAAATTCAGAAACAATTCTAAAGATAGCTCATTTAACCAATGGTCAAAATCAGTGGTAATATAGTCTATTGCAAAATAGAAGATCTCCACACTGTAAAAATAATCAGAAATGACCTGTTGTCTTCCCTTTTTCTTAATTTACCCACATTTTATTACCATTTCATTAAAACTTGAAATTGTGATGTCATTTTCTACGCAAATTGATATCTTTCAAGAGACGTCTCAACCTTCATTTTTCCAATTGAGCAGACTCGTGCCCTCACATTTTTAACCAAAGACATTTCCTGAACTAATACAATTAAAATTTAGATCAATAAAATATACAAATCTAAAGTATCATAGAACATAATCCATCATATACCTAAATGTTGGTTTTGGCCACCTCATAAACTAGCAAAATACTCTCCAGTCCTACTTAAATACCGCAGCTAGAACATTGTCTAGAGTCGGGTTATGTTATATTGAGAATTAGTTGATTTCGGATTAGACTAGACCTGGTCCCTCCTTTCGGAATCAGCTTTGTGCAGTGTTGACTAAAACAAGCATAACTTTCTAATATATGGTCTGTTTTTTATATGTGACCACTCAAATTGTTCAAAAAGTACATGCATACCAATGTTTTCATCAGAAAATAAGGTAGGGCGGCCGCCCTACCTTTCCTACTGGGAGCTCCGCCCCTGACAATAGGGGCTCTTCAAGCTCCGCGTCGACGGCTTGTCGAGGTGAATGTAGCCGCTGGTCATGGTGCTCTGCGCCGTCCCGCACATGGTGTACGACTGGCTGGAGGTCCTCGCAGCCAACACTTTCATGCCCATTGTGTCGACCAACTGTTCAACCAAATGTAGGACCCAAAGGCAAGATTACATGTTTATTCAATCAATGTGACCGACAATACAAATACCAAGCGGACCAAGCCCATGGAAATGCCCAACAACTTGAAGAAGACCAAGTCAAGGACATGGCTTGAGAGCCGAGGAAAGCCCATGATGGAAAAGCAACCTTCGGTGCTGGTTGACGACTCGGGTGTCGACTTCTCGAACCATCAGACTGTTCAGCTTCCTCAAGCTTCAATGTCAAGTAAAAGATGATTTCTTTGATCGGGGATCTTTTTTTATTGGGAATAGAGAAAATACGCTTTTTTGCGAAGATACGTGGCTAGGGGGATAAGCCCCTATCTTGTCAATATCCTTCCCTATATAATATTTTCTAGCAAAAAGAAGTTTCGGTGGCATCGGTTTTATCTCATGCGCCTCCCATAAACATAGGTTTTAGGAGAGCGTTGACGGAAAACAAATGAACAAGATGGCTATATCTGACCAACCGGTTGATGGATGTCCAGCTTACAAATCAGCCAGACACTTTTAGATGGAACCTAACTAATAATGGAGTTTATACGGTCAAATCCCTGTACCTTGATTTCATGAGTGGTCATACAGGTTTTCTTCGTAAATATATTTGGAAGATCAAAGTGCCATTAAAGAAAAAGATCTTTATGTGGTTCTTATTTCGTAAGGAGGTTCTCAGCCTGAGGATGGTACGACTTTGTTTGGGTTATTTGGTGCAGGTCCGTGTCTAGTTTCTATTGGTTGGGTTCTAATGGACAGAAACATAAAACGGACTGGGGCGATGTGGGTGGAGCAAAAATATGGACCGTAGTGGTGCGGTATGGCTTTCAGTCGAATGGGTTGAACCCGCAGTTTGGCCCACAGGTTGAACCCGCTCTTCGATTGAACCAAACAGAAGCAGACCACCACCGCCCTCACATCGACGATCCCCATTCCGCCGTCTCCGTCACCGGTCGATCCCGGCCGGCTCCGACGAGTCGTAGCGCCGCGGGCCACCGCCCCGACACCACCTCCTCTCTCAATTCCACGGTCTGGTGCTTCCGTGCTCCGCCCCACGACGAGCCCTAGGCGCCCAGGATTTCGGCTGGTCGGCGCCGCTTCAGACCATAGCCGCGTGGCTAAAACACGACGCCTTCCGACGGCCATCAACCCTCCCCGATGATTGTCGGCGCTGCTGTTCGTCCGGTGCTCCTCCAGCCGATCAATCTGATCCCTAACCATGGTTAGGCCGGGGGCGTTGCACGACAGTTATCAGACCAGATTATCCCATGGTTTGCGTGTGGGCCATCAAACGGTTTCAAACCATAAAAGGCCTTGCGGGCTGGTGCGGTTTGGGGACAAAAGCCTTGCGGGCTGGTGCGGGTTGGGTTGCAGTAATTAATTAGTGGATTGGCCTTGTGCGGATGTGAAGGAATTTTCTGGTTGGGCCGGCGTGGGTTTGGTGCGGCTTCGAGGCCATTCTCAGGCTGAGGAGGTTCTCACAAAGGACAATTTAGCTAAGGAAATTGGAATGGTTGTAAAAAATGTTTATTTTGTGATCAAGACGAAACAATTAAACATTTGTTCATATCTTGTCCATTTGCCATAATGATTTGGCGTATAGTATATACGGCCTTTAATATTCATCCCCCAAATAGTATACCAAATTTGTTTGGTAATTGGCTAAGAGGAGTTCCTAAAAACGAGAAAATTCAAATCCAAGTCGGAGTTTACGCTTTACTTTGGGCCATCTCGAACATACGCAATGATTATATTTTTAGCAGAGCAAAAACAACAACATTTATGCAGGTGATTCCGATGGCCACCCACTAGCTAGATCTGTATGTGGTCCTTACTACAGTCAACGGAGAAGCGCGACGCCATGATTTTTGGGTGCAACCAGCTGGAGGCCTGGAGTTGGTCACGCGGGATTTATACAACCAGTTCATTTAGTGTTCTGATCCGAGAATATCATGTTGATACAGAGTCAATTCATGTTGTTACTTTTCTTTGGATGGTTGATCCATGTTGCAACTTTGTGCGACCCATGATGTAATATTCTTGTAATAAGATTTTAACTTTAATAAAGTAATAAAGGCCGTATGCATCATTTTGATGCAGAGGCTGGGGCTTTTCCCCTTTTTGAAAAAAAACTTCAACGTCAAGGCGAAAAAAGACGTAGCCGTAAAGACAGGAGTTTCTACTCGGCTCCACTATGATTTAACGCAATTGTAACCGTAGCTTGTAGATATCCACCACCTTCTCCATTCATTGTAAGACTAGCCACAATGGGAGTATCATAGCTAGTATCATGCATGTCATGTTGGTAAAAATCTGATGTGGCACTGTAATTAATGAATAAAGAGAGGATAGTGGTATCTACCTATGTTACGGTATCATAGCACATAAAATAAGATATTTTAATAGCAAGTTAATCTTGTACACATATTTGTATTGGGATACTACAAACAAATAAATGAGATGTGGTTATTATACTACTCTATGATACTATGCATTGTAGGGGTAGTATCATATGCATGATACCGATCTATGATACTTCCCATTGTGACTAGTCTAACCCTGCCGCTGCAGTATATAAAGCGAGCATGAGAATCATTCGGGAGGAGTTCCCGAGAGACAATACACAAAGGAGGAGGAGGTATTTACCTCTACACAGATGGGCATGAACCTAGGTCAATCTGTCGTGTCAATCTCGTACCCCCCCCCCCCCCCCACACACACACTCTCTCTCTCTCTGTGACGTCGATTGTGACACTATGAAGATTAGTTTTTCAGCAAGTATGGATCCTATCAGTGGAACAAAGGGTTTAGTTTTGGAATAAATCCATAAGTTTTACCATTAACACAATAACTACGTAGCCGCATCCAATCCATGCTATATTTTTAAATAATACACGAAATTTATTTAATTCTGGAAATAATACGTGTTTTTATTTTTTTTCAAAAATAGGATCCAATCGTCCATGGCGAAGACGACAGGAGCTACTCGTCCATGGCGACGACGACAGGAGCTAGTCGTCCGTGGCGAAGCCGACATGAGCTCTGGCCGACCCCAGCAGCTCGCTCACCCGCTCAGCAGCTCGCCATGACAGGGGCCTGTCGTCTTCGCCAATGCCGACAGGGGCCTGTCGCCTTCGCCATGGACGACTGGATTCTATTTTTGAAAAAAAATAAAAACACGTATTATTTCCAGAATTAAATGAATTTCGCGTATTTTTTTTTTTTGGCTCCAATCCATACCATGCATAATAAAGGCTCTTTCCATCATAGATGGGCTCTCTCCACCATAGACGGGCAGCAGCGATAAAGAAGGAGCGGGAGGGGGTTAGGCTCCCCCGTGTCAGCCAGGGACGTGGGGGCGAGGGTTTTTGGATGATTTTTCGCAAATCCAATGGTGTAGGGCTCGATTGAGCGCTAAGTTAGGAAAAAACATTATGTTTTCTTATACTTTCTATCAGCAGCGGAGCCTGCGAAGATCGTTGTCCGTTTCTTGTTTGAACTTACATACTCGTCGTCTCTTCGTTACTATGTTTGACATGAAAGGAAAACGAACTACACATGACAAGAGACTATAGTACTCCACTACTCCGTACATATCAACACATTTGCCAGGAAATTTCGGCGGAACAACCAAGACATGGTTCAGCAATCAGACGAGCACGTCGTTTTCCTAGCTAGCTAGCTCGCTCGCGCAGGTCCGAACCCCCGGCCGCCCGCCGCCGCCACACATTGGCAGCACAGGAACAGCGAAAAAGCTTACAAACCACGGGTGGGCGACCACGCATCATCCTGGCGTGGCGACGGCGCACGCCCTCGTTAACGCGCTCGCACTCGTCGATCCACTCGCTGTAGACGTCGATGGGCTCGGTGAGCGCGTCGGGCACGGTGGAGTAGCTCTCCTGGCAGACGTAGCACGACGCCGTGGCGATCTTGTTCTGGAGGTCGATGTCGCACTCCACGGTGGCAGCGTGGCTGCAGAACGGGCAGCAGAAGGCCGTCTCCAGCTTCTCCACCTTCTTCCGCGGCGCCGCCTTCGAGCTCGCCGACTTCCTCTTCCCCATGGTTTCTAGCTTTCTACTAGATAGCTAGCTCGTGTGGGTGTGGCTGTCCTATATGTTAATGCATATCGCACATGCAACAACAACAGGCGAGACAAGTACTTATGCCGCGTGAGATCGAAACGGAGGCGAGGAGCATTGTAATTTACGACATTAGATAATAATAGAATGGACATAGTCCTACTGCGCCGCCAGTATCATTCAACATATAGTTATTTTTTTAGTGGGAACTAAACATATAGTTCTTTTTTTGGGGGGTCCGGTTAGAAAGTGGGGGAAAGGGCTCAAAGTTTTCGGATAGATCTACAAATTTTACCATGAACAAGAACTACGTGGAGCTGCATCTAATCCATACTATGCGTGATTAGGGCTCTCTTCATCATAGATGGGTTGTAAACTTGTAATCCAACACTCCGTTAACAAATTTTGCGGTTGCGATGCACAAGTACAACATGTAAGTTTTGATTACTTCAATTTTATTGTTTGCTTTGCTTTTATTGCGTTATGTTGAGTGGTTCTAGCTAGATGGAGTTGGATGCCAATTTATATCATCACCCTTGAGAAAAAACCATTCACTACGGCCCATTGTTGTTGCATAGTGAATGGGATACCCTGCATCGGAAATAACAAGGGGATGAGTAAGAAAAAGCGGCAATCCGCTGATGACAAGAAGATCAAAGAGTGAAACAAGCGGGGCGATTGATTCATTTGTGTATAAATTGTTGAAATTGCGGTTTATTTAGGTTAACATTGAATTGGTGATTTTGTGCTATATGATCTACGTGCATGTGGTTGCATGAAAATAAGGGTGGATATGAGTTTTGTACTTACTCGCAGACAAATGGGGGCAGAGGGCTACTGTCCACGGACATATCAAGACACGTCCGCAGATATATATATATATATAGGTAAATTAACAGATGCTCCCTGGTGCCCGGGCACCTGGATAGAATATAGTACATTTTGGGTATGTAGATGACACATATAACTCGGGTATGCACATGTTGGGTATATAGGAGGTACATATAACCTTGGGTATGTGTATTCGAGATATCTACATGTTATATATATCTCGGGTATGTGTGTTCAATTGTACGCGTACATATCAGGTATATATAAATAACTTAGGTATGTGCACATTATTAGGTATGCATACCCCATAATGTGCATACCCAAAATCATATGTACCTCCTACATACCTAAGATATACATACCCAAGGTATATGTATATGTCTACATACCTAAAACTGTTCGTATTCCATCCTGGTGCCCATGCTCCTAGGTGCCCCATCTGTTTTTGGGTATGCACATTATGGGGTATGCATATATATAAGCTCAGATGGGGCACCTAGGAGCATGGGCACCAGGATGGAATACGAACAGTTTTAGGTATGTAGACATATACATATACCTTGGGTATGTATATCTTAGGTATGTAGGAGGTACATATGATTTTGGGTATGCACATTATGGGGTATGCATACCTAATAATGTGCACATACCTAAGTTATTTATATATATACCTGATATGTACGCGTACAATTGGACACACATACCCAAGGTATATATAATATGTAGATACCTCGAATACGCATACCCAAGGGTATGTGTACCTCCTATATACCCAACATGTGCATACCCGAGTTATACGGGTTGTCTACATACCCCAAACTTTTCGTATTCCATCTTGGTGCCCGGGCACCAGGGAGCACCTGTTTATATATATACGTCAAATTTGTCGTTGGATATGCTCTTAGAACTTTACTTATAAAAAAATAGTATATTCAAAATGAACCGCTTTCTATAATATTTTGTTTGGAATTCTTGCATGGTTTTAGATGGTCCATGAACATCAATAGCAAACACCTCATCTCCACTCATGTTGACCAAAACATATGTGGTCTCTGACTTTAGTCAAAGTCGATCAAGTGATTGTGATGTCGCAAACGTGGCAACCCAGTCATCACAAAAATTGCGGTGATCGAAAAGTTTAGAAACCAGGGGAAAATGAAAATAAATCTAAGGAACTATGAAGAAAAACAAACAGAAAAACATGTAATTTAGACAAATGAAACACCTAAAGAGAACTCAACAAGTTACCTAAAATGTAGTGGAATTTAGTAAAATGAAAGGATGCGGTGGTAAATTAACAAACAGGGGTTTCAAAAATATATTTTTTAATAAAAATAAGAATATAATAAGGGAAAATGAGAACAAACTCAACGGAATACGAAATCAAGAGATGTGTAAAATATAATCTTGAAATTTGGGAAAGGAAGCGTAAAATAAAATGTGGGAATCTACTAAAATTAAATAGTGAAAAACTAGAAGTATGATAAAGGAAGGGAATAAAGAAGAATCGTAATAAATTTATGAAAATTCATCAAATTTATAGTTTTTTATATTATGTAGAATTTTTCTAAGTTTATAAGAATGGTAGTTTTTTATAGCTTTATTTACTGATTGATATTTTTGAAAGATTATTGAATTTGTTCCTGATATTTTATTTGACAAAGGTTTCACATGTGCGGAACCACCACCATGTTATTGTCCATGCCACTTTGACTTAGATCAAGGACCAAATTTGTCTCCTTTCAAGAGTTCACTGTCTAGAAATCAAATATGTAATTTATCGTTTATTGACAAGTAAAAAGTATAGATTTCCCCTGAAAACAAGGTATCCGAAGATGGCATGGAACATCCCACTTTTAAAAATGGATAATGAGGAACATCCAAACTAAATCGAGAATGAGGTGGTACTTAGAGTGTGTTATTTTTTGGTGCAGATTTAGATGTCAATGACAAATTTTGGCTATGTCAAACTCTTTAGCTGTTGTCGGGATGGAAGCCAATTCATGCGCCAACCTTTTCTAGTTGACTTCACCTCTCTCTCTGCTGGCACAAAGTTGGCGACTAATAAAGTGTTGGTCACAAATCGATTACACGAACGAACTTCAAGAAGTGGCAGAAAAACCCAAATTACCGGGGGGCTAGGACCTAATTCCCGCCGGCTCCCCTAGTTTTCATCGCTTTCTGGCATCAAAAGGCGGGAGGAACCATCAATCGTAGTTTGGGATGCTATTTAATTTCCCTTATGTGTTAAGTATTCGTGTGCTCAAGGACAACATCTCGATCAATGCAGGCAATGTTGCGTGGAATAATAGTCTCATGGTTCTATCCCCGTTTCGGTGTGGTCTTTTATCCAGCACCAAAGAGCTTGTGGAGTTTCCGTTCTGCAGATCGACGACGGCTCCGAATCATGCAGACTCTAATCTGGTGCTTTGAGCTAATTTGGAGATTTTTTCGATAATGGGAGCTTTATTACTCATAAAGTTTAAGCGTTACACCCGGCCTCTACATAACTAGGATGCACACAGCCCCCAAAGATCCAAGTCTTAAAACGCAAATAAATAAAAATGCGCATTACATATCATGATGAGTAATTGTAAAAACGCCTAAGGTGTTGGAGGGTCGATCCGAAGGTTATGTTTGCTATCCATGGTGGGAAAGAAAATCCCTCGGCGCAGCCTCCAACCGTGTAGACACCTCCGTGAATAGGTCGCGATGCTCCACACGCTGTAGAGCCGACCATGATCAGATCGTAGCGGTGCACCGGTAGATGACCTTCATAAGAGAAGCATTTTTGTCATTAAAAACCTTGTCATTTCTACATAGCCATGACCAAATTACGACAATCGCTCCCACCCTAATAAGAAGGTTAAACCTACGATCCACACCATTGAGCCAATTGCCGAATATATTCGCAACGCTACGTGTGGTGGGTATAAGTTAGACCCTATTTGGATGACTAACCATATAGATCTAGCGAAATTGCACTGGAAGAATAAGTTCTTTATAGTCTCGTCATGGTGACAAAAGAAACATGTTTTACTTCCCTGCCAATTTCGCTTCGCAAGGTTATCCCTTGTAAGAATTACCCCTCGACGAAGATACCACGCAAAAACCTTGGTTTTAAGTAGAATCTTCATCTTCCAAATTTTATTATTATTATCAACTGGAATAACATGATAGATTAAAGCTTTGTACATAGAATCTACCGAGAATTTACCATCCTCCTTAAGATTCCATCGAAATTATCGGAACCCTGCGTCAGCTGAACCGAAGCTAGATGATGTAACAATGATGCTTGTCTAGGGCCAAATAAACTTCTTCTGAATGACAAATTTGGTGGTGAAGTTTCCATCACCTTAGTGAGTGTATCGCCTTTGTGACGCACAATATTGTAGAAGGCCGGATATTGTTCTCGAGCGTGGCATTACCAAGCCATTTGTCCTCCCAGAATTTAATTTGCGATCCATCCTTAATGGAGAAAGAACCATATGGGAAGAAGAAATTCTTCGTGGCCATAAGACCAGCCCAGAAGTGTGAGTCACCAGGTTTCCAATATACCTGAGACAACGCACTTGAGCCAACATAATTTTCCTAAGGAGGGTTTGCCATACCCTTCTTCAGCCAAAAGCTTGAAGAGCCATTTACCTAGGAGGGCCCTGTTCTTGACCTCAAGGTCATGAATCCCGAGTCCTCCTTGGTCTTTTGGGCGACAAACCACACTCCATTTAGCCAGACGATACTTTCGTTTCTCACTATCCCCTTGCCAAAAGAATCTTGAGCAGAAGTAATCCAATCGTTTTTAGACTCCTTTTAAAAGTTGGAAGAAATAAATCATATACAGTACGATATTACTAAGTACTGAATTAATGAGAACTAGTCTTCCACCCAAGGATAGTAATTTTCCTTTCCAACTATTTAATCTAATTTGTAGTCGCTCCTCTACAAGTTTCCATTCAGCATTTGTAAGTCTCCGATAATGAAACGGAATTCCCAAATACTTAATAGGAAACTGGCCTTGGCCACATCCAAATAAGTCAGCGTAAAGGAATACATGATCCCGAGCCTCGCCAAAGAAAAACAACTCACTTTTATGGAAGTTGATCTTTAGAACCGATAATTGATCGAACGCTGACAGAATTAACTCCAGGTTTTTTGCCTTTTCGATTTCATGTTCCATAAAGATAATTGTATCGTCGACATATTGAAGAATGGATAATCCAGCATCAACTAGATGAGGAATCACACCTTCTATTTGGGTATCAGACTTAGCGCGTTCAATCATAATGGCGAGCATATCAGCCACTATATTAAATAGTATTGGCGATAAAGGGTCACCTTGCCTAAGTTCGTTTTTGGCCTGGAAGTATTTGCCAACGTCATCATTGACTTGAATGGCTACACTTCCTCCCGAGACAAAGCTATGAATTAAAGCACGCCACTCATCAAAAATCCTTTTATTATGAGAGTCTGCTGAAGGAACGACCACTTAACTTTATCATAAGCTTTCTCAAAATCAATTTTGAGAATCACCCCATTCAACTTTTTCCTATATAGTTCATGAACTGTTTCATGAAGGATAGCCACCCCATCCAGAATGTTACGTCCTTGGATAAAAGCAGTTTGAGAAGGGCGAAATACATGGTCTGCCACCGAGTTCAGTCTTATCATAGCGGCTTTGGTGAAAATTTTAAAACTAACATTAGGAAGACTGATAGGCCTATATTGTTGGTTCCGTTCTGCCCCATTAATCTTAGGTAATAAAATTATTTCACCAAAATCTAGTCGGAATAATTCCAATTGTCCGCTATGAACGGAACTGAACAAGTCCACAAGATCTGGCTTGATTACATCCCAGAAGGTCTGGAAGAACTCAGCTGGGAAGCCATCAGGGCCAGGGGCTTTGTTGTGTTCCATTTGGAAAACCGCCTTCTTTACCTCTTCCTCGGTATAAGGTGCGGTAAGAAGGTTATTTTCCTCGTCTGAAAGTTGGGGGATATCATATGTTCGAGATTCATCCAAAGAAAAGTTACCTTCCTCAGGTGCTCCGAACAGACTTTTGTAATAATTAGTGATATACGACTTTAGTTGCTCGTGGCCTTCAGTCGTCCCCTCATCTTGTACAAGAGAATGAATATGTTTCTTCATGTGTCTGCCATTGGCAATACTATGGAAATATCGCGTATTCGAATCTACTTGAAGGATGGATGGAGCCTTGGAACGTTGATACCATTTGAGCTCCTCCTTGCTCATAAGTCCAGCTATCTGCGCATTTGATTGGCTTTTAAGCTCAGTTTCTTGCATGGACAACGAACGAATTTCTGCTAGAGCCTCGAGGTCATCAATGATTGATGCAAGTCGTTGTTTCTCTTTTTTAAGTAACCCTGTTGTGTGTTGGGCCCAACCAACAAGGTGGGTACACGTACTTTGTTATTCCACCTCTGAATTGGAGTGGTTCCGACAACAGGTCTTTCCCAAAAAAAATTGACCATCTCATGGAAGCCTTCACGGTGTAGCCATCCAAGCTCAAACTTGAACCGACGAGTACACTGTGGTCTATGCAAACCAGTGGTTAATAAGATGGGAGCATGGTCTGACAGATCCTCAATACGTTCTAGAGCCCGTATTGATACCAAAGGGAATTTTGATTCCCAATCGGTATCCATTAGTACCCAGTCTAACTTCTCGTATGTAGGTTCCGAAAGACTATTTGCCCAAGTAAACTGTCTTCCAATCATTGAAACCTCTCTTAAATCCAAGCTGTCAATGACTACGTTGAAGAAGAATGGCCAATGATTGTCAAACCGGCATTTACTTTTCTCGAAAGGAAACCGGAGCAAATTGAAGCCCCCCCACATGATAATTGGGTGTGGGTTATCTTTTGCTAGGTTTACCAACTCTCTAAGAAAAGGCTCCTTGAATTCCTCCTGGGCAGGCCCATATACGGTGACAAGACTCCATATAAAATTGTCGGTTTTGTTACGGATTTGGAGTTTGATATGGAACTCACCATCCGAAACAGCCAACACGTCCATTGTCTCTGTTTTGACACCAAGTAAAATGCCCCCAGAATGACCACGAGGTGGGCGAGAATGCCATGCAAAGTCTATACCGTCCGAAAGTCGGTTCAATAGACTTTGTGAGAACTCTCGCCTACCAGTTTCCGATATAGCCAAAAAAAAAATCCAAATTATGATCCCGAACACAATCAGCGAAGTGCAAATGTTTAGCCAAGTCACCAAGACCTCTAATATTTGCAAAAATGCCATTCATTGGGAAACCATAGGGTATTTGGAATTTTTTGACCGTTTCTGCAGTCTCTTGTTAGTGGAAGATTTGGATTTCCGGCTGGATGCTTTTAGTTCATACAATGAACAAAGCCCATCCTCATCCAAACCAACCTCCGACACTTCACCAACTAAATGAGATAGAAGATGAACATCTGTTGTGGCATTCGCTTCTTCCTTATCTAAATATGTGGTATCCAACACGGTCAAAGCTTTAGGAATAACCCCAAGACGGTCAAATTCCATATGCCTCAAGACTCTAGTTGAAACATCAATTTGATTTTTACTACTACCAAGTTTAATACCTACACTATTAAGCTTAGAATTAATAGACCGTGGTGAAAACGAAAGAAAAGACTTGGAAACCGTGTCCGTACCATGGTGGTCTCGGTTAGATTTTTGTTAGTGGTCCTCTTGTCTCATTAGTTTCTGGTCATGGTCTTCTTCCTCAACTGTATGCGATGAAACAGTGTTTCGACAACCTGCATTGTAAGGAGTGTGTCCATGGCCACAGTGAGTTGAACGATCTAAAATTCTCATGTATTCAAACCCGTTGAGATTAGTCCACAAAGAGTTGGTACATGTAGAGCTATTCAAATCCTTTTGAGATTGGTCCAGCTTATGCAGGTTTGGTCATCTAGTGTTATTTCGCCCGAAGCAAGAATGAAAAATGAGACACAAAAATTAAAGCTTAAGACGACGATTTCAAAGTATCTTCAAGTAAACTTCTGTTTTATCAGGAATCTTTGGTGTCCGTGTTTCTTTCGGGGTACTCAATCTGATGCTCTTTTGTTTGAGTCAATATAAAATCAGATTATCCGCTAAAATACGAATTGCTAGTCAATGTTGGCAGCGTTGCCAAATATTGTCTTACCAGACCACATTGGCGTTGCCAAATGGGGGCAGCAAAACAAGCACACCTTTAAACCTTAATCTAGCGTAGTTTCTCTAGCCTCTAGGAACTAAAAAAAATAAGGCGTGTAAAACATCCTGCAATCCTTCAGAGATTCATCAGCTCCTCATGTCCACAATGATCTTTTTCGTGCTTGATTAATCCTCACGCATGCTTGAACATCTTCATGCTCATCCAGTGCAGGTACACAGCCACGATTATCACAGGGACCGTCAGTGGCACAAGCAAGCAGTAATACCTGAAAATCAACAACAGATTAGGCGGACCAACGAACGCTGATCGCAAAACAAAAGGTGTAGTAGCTCTCCATGTCAGTTGAGATATCCTGCTGCAACCTACCTGTCGTTTCGAACTGCAAGCAAGAACCAGTTGTCCGGCGGTGGAAGTGCCTTGGACAAGACGGCCGCGTAAAGGAATCCGGCGAGGAGCGTGACACCGAACGCGACAAAGGCGTATCCCATCGGAAGGTGTGCGGTGAGAGGCATGATGGACCGGTCTGGCCCTGCTTGATTCGACGTATCTGAAAGAGTTAAGAAAGCTAAGGGAGGAATGTATGGCCGTCTTCTTGCTGTGGCATTTCGCCGAACAGCTTGTGTGCGTTAGACAGGGAAGAACGCGAGAGCCAAACGAACCTGGGTTGGGGCCGGTCGCCTGTCGCGGAGAGCGGCAGAAGCAGCTCGTCGATCTGAGCCACCAGCCACAGGAGCAGCCGCCGTTCCCCCAGCAAAATATGTGTCGCCGAGCCGAGGTCACGCCGGCCGGCGCGGGCTCCGTGGTCTGCTGCGTATTCCCTGTTGCAAAGCACTGCGTACCGCAGTACACGATCGGCTAAAAACTGTTTAGCTATGACGACCGCAAGCACATCTCGTTTTCTACAGATTTTGCAAAAAAAGAAAACTTTTTTCGTGTGATTTTTTTTTAACTTGCACTGGACTCGAAATCATCTGTAGCTTGCGCTGGATACCCGACTAGTGATCATCTCTCCGAAATTAAACAAAATTAGCATGGTTCGGCTCTCGATCATCAACTCGTGGAAACAAACATCTAACACTGGACTCAGCTTGGCTGAACCTAGCTGAAACTGCCACAGCACATTACACACTTCTCTTAGAAAAAACTGCACGGATAGATGCACACCACAGAAATGATGCTCAATTTCCATCACATGTTTCGGCTCAGGGATTCAAGACACAGGAAATTAAGGATCTAGAGCTTCATAATTAAAATTCTCCGTAGTTCATAGGCCAACAAGGCAGCATCCAAGTTTCCTACATACACAATATAGTGCTGGGACTGGCAATACACAAAGTGAATCGAGCCCAGCTTGGAGCTTTTCTGACAGCCCTATCTGTAAGCTGCTACTTCGTCCCTCAAGCACGCGATGAGCTCATCAACGCTCATCGTGGATAGTTTGGCGCTGTCTCTTAACCTGACGCAGACCTGTAGTAGCACAAGCCATTCACATAATTTAGGATTTCATATAAACCAGCACGCAAATTTATGTGGCTCGTTGAACGTATTAAGTATATGATGCATTGTTTCAGGACGGGAGAAAAACCAGAAAATCGTATTACAAATGGCCTTGAAACAGATTGCCATGTAGTACACAGGTAAGGTTCATTGTTTAACATTCAGAGAAACATCTAACTCCTGACCAGATACCATTATTCACAATTAACTACTCCTTCCTAGTTAATCGGGTGCCCACGTATTTTGAGGTTCAACTTTCACCATGGATTTGACAAAATAAAATCTGGTTATGTGGCAAAAGATTTATAACAATAAACTCACATTTCAAATAAAAATTAAAGGTACATCCGAAAGAAGTTTCAAATGGTATAATACTTTTTGTACTTAGGCCTGATAAATTAGAACCGAGGTAGTATGTCCACGGTAGAAAGGAGAAAAGTTGATATAGAATTATGCTTGCTACTACTTCATATTAGATGTTCAATCTCTCGTTTGTCACGAGGAAGGGAATTTGTCAGTTTTAGTAAATGATTAAATCTCTTCAAACCATATGAGCAACCAGCCATATACTCCTGACTATATTAACTAAAAGTTACATACAAGCTAGGTTGATCTGTAAACACCCTTTTACAAGGCCATAACGATTTTATCTACAACAGTGGGTGTGAAGAAGTCAAACCGTTTCAGATGTTGCCTCTTCTGGACCCACGACAAGAATATAATTGAACTGGGCTATTTGAGCATCTCGCACCTGCAAAGAAAATCAGCCATAGTAAATCCACAGATTATTATGTTTTGATATCTCACAAGCCGTATCAATAACAAACCCCTTGCAGCTGCACAAGAAATGCCCAAAAGGGATTATGCAGTCCTTGTGAATTAGGATACAACAATACGTTCGGAAGCTTCCTTTTGCCACTCATATAGTTTGAATAAATAATAAGAAAAAAACTGTGCCAAAAGGGCAAGATAGAAGTACCATTCTGTTGATTCTTTTATCACTCGTGTCGATGTCAACATCGAAACCAGCTTTATATATCTTAGCATGAACCTGAGCATCAGAAGTGAATCATTATTCAACTCAAACAAAAAAGGAACTTTGCCACTGAACAAGCTAAGGCACTGTGGAACTGCTAAAGAGACTGAACGGAAAATAGTGATTAGCAGATTAAAACATTGGTCACCAGAGAAGAGCTACAGAATATATTTTGCTCAACTTGAACATGGGCCAGTTACCTGTTCTGCATATTCTACTGAACGTTTTGCCCGTTCTAGTGAATCGGACGAATCTGTATTTTCAGGCGGTCTAGAGCAAACAATGGCTTGACGAGGGCTTAGCCATAACGGCCATTTACCGCCATAATGCTCCAAAAGAATAGCGAACATCCTTTCAAACGATCCTAGGATTGCCCTATGTATCATAACAGGCGTCCCAGGCTTGCTTCCCTCCTCTTCAGAGTAAGTAAGCTTGAAGCGAACAGGCAGCTGAAAGTCCAGCTGCAACAGACATTAAATGTCAGAAATAAAATAGTCTCTACAGTTGATGTCAATGTATATATACTTTTTCAAAAAGGAGGATACGAACTAGAGAACCTGAATTGTCGCACACTGATGTTTCCTTTTGAGGGCATCAAACACACCGATATCAATTTTTGGGCCATAGAAAGCACCATCTCCTTCGTTAATCTGCACGTAGACATCTAAGTAAGTAACCTGATTCAAGGCCCAACAAACAGCCAGCTCCAGTAGTGTCTTGACATAGCAATTATAAAACTGTTATCAACTACTGGCTAGGAAGTGTGCTGATTCAAATTGAAATTTCATGTCTAATATGCACTAAAAGATACACAGTTATTCAAATTAGTAACTGTGAAGCTACAAACATGTATGCAGCATGAAATATGTTTACGCTATCAGTTACCAATCATAATTTTTACAAATTATATCATCATTAAATTATATTCTACTATGCTGATAACACCCCTTTAGAAACTCCCCTTTACTATACTGAAAGTACTAGATGCTGAACATCCAGCAGTACAGAGGGGCAAATGACAATTGAAGGTACCTCAAATGGCTTCCCAAACTCAAGCAAGGCTTCTTTCAGTTGTTGCTCTGCTTTGTTCCAGGTTTCAATATCACCTAAATACTTCTCTGGTCTCTGAAAAGGAAAACATAATGTAAGATGTCAAGACTATAGGATTAAGTAACAATTTACAGCTGTTTGTTCGATGTACACATGTTGTTAACTAGGTACATGTAGCAGTAGGATAGGCCATGTGGCCATGTCTATAATTTACTTTGAGATAGCAACAGGTTGGAAAAACTGCAGTCCAACTGTTGTTCAACCATTTCAAAGTTTATTTATTTTACTTAAAAACTTCATAGACGTTACATAGTGCAACATAAGCACTAGCAAAAGTTCATGCAAAAATAAGACAATGTATGTGCGAACACTATAAAAGTTTAAATTTGTGCACATAGAGTTGCTATACCAGTCCTTCAAATTTATTATTTTCTACAGTTCCCAAATGGCCTGGTTTGTGCATGAATTTTTTTTAAGTGCGAACCTAGTACCACTATGATTCTATGAATGTTGTTTAATAAAAATAAATAAACACTGAGATAGACGAACAAGAATGGTCTGCACCACAATGGGTTGCAGATTTACTTTTCGAAAACACAACCATAAAGTCATAAACCCGTACTTACGAGTGTGCACAAGCCAAATCTACCCTAACAACAATATTAATATAGCAACTGATTTATGAGTCAACTCTAATCATGGTTACCACAAACGTGAAACTAAATACAATGACCAAGGCTTCCACACAGTTTATTCACTATACTATAATTGCAAATAAACAGCATGAAGTGTCATCATTCCATGCCAACTGAATATAGATCAAAAGTTCCGAAGAGTTCGCAGATGCTAGCATAATATAAACAAGATTGTATGGTTACCGTTGATAACTCCAGTTCATAGTCATGGTTAAACCCAAATTTGTCGTAGACATACTTAATAAATTCCAAAACACCCTTAACTTCATCCTTGATCTGCAACACAGAACTTCCATAAAACATACGCAGTGATAAAAGCTGAAGGAAACATCTAAACCAAATCCAAGCCTTGTTGGAAACGCCTCACAGTACAACCTTTCCTAAGAATATAAATACCTTTCTGAAACAGTACAAAATAGATAAAAATGCAGTCTATATAAATCAAGCTTACCTGGCTCTCTCTGCAAAAAATATGCGCATCATCCTACAGGAAAGATACCAAAAGATTGATTAACTGATGGAGGAAATAAAATTGTACGAAACTAACCAAACATCTAACAGCTCAACAGGTAGCATTAGCCTTACCTGTTGGAATCTTCTAACGCGTGTCAAACCTGTAAGTGCACCACTAGCCTCGTTTCTGTGAAGAACTCCAAATTCAGCCATGCGCAGTGCAGCTCTGTTCATTAGAAAATTTGATTACATTAAGAACAGTATTTTTCAAAATCCACGTGATGGCCCCAGTAGAAAATAGGATTTCCTCAAAGAATAATGTATTATAAAAGGCTTATTTGTTGCAGTAAAAACAGGTACCTGAAATTGTGCAGAAAGATGGTTTACTTGATTTTAGTACTAAAAATCCACTGGGCACAAAACTAATTCTCATAATTCAGGACTGAGGTACCACCTAGAAAAATGTTTGCTTAATGCGCGACGACTAGGAACTTGCTCTATTGTGTGTAGAGATTTTACAAAATAGTTTAGTTCACCGAAATGCCAATGAGACAACGCACCAACCACTAGATAATATATGTGAAACTCGCTTATAATGGAAATACAAAGATACTCTATTGTGAGGAAATTAACTTAGAACGAAAGAAACTTTAAAATTCATTATCAATTTATGATGACCATGTTGGTCTTCACTTGGCCATGATCTCAGTAGGGACAACAACGGAGGACTAAATATACAGCATAATTAAAAATTAGGAAGAAGCTCACCTCTGTAAGAACGAGTCCCATGATTAAATATTACGCAATGCCCAGGACAGTTCATTGGCTTAAGACCAAATTCCGCTCCGTCGATCTGCACAATAATAAAACCAACAAGCACCCTTAGATGCCACAAATACCCCTACAACGCAGGCAGGTCGAGGCGTCGAGCTGGAGATAAGCCGCGCCTACTATTTTATCCAGTTGTTTCTTTCAGTTACTCTTGCGGTTTTAATTAGTTACCTCTTATCGACTATTTCAAAAACTTTCCTCTGATATTTAGTTCCCTGATTGTTAGGATCGGGTTTTGACACACCTCTTGTTATACAGGGACTTGGCCGGATGGCTAAAGCAAGCAAGAAAACCCAAATATCTATCTCCCCATTCCTTCTATTTTGACACACTTCTTGTTATACAGGGACTTGGCCGGATGGCTAAAGCAAGCAAGAAAACCCAAATATATATCTACCCATTCCTTATATTGCCTGACCCGAGAGAGGCAGAGGCAACAAGACACCCACTCCGGTCGAGCAAATTTATGAAACTGTGTTCATACCAGGTGCTTACCTCAAAGACGAACATGTTATCCCTGTAGTTCGCAGCATGCCCAGAGGTTTCCCAAAGTTCCATATTGTAAACATTTGGACTCTCAACCTACCAAATACATAAGGAACAGAAGCAAATGAAACACTGTAACTGATCTGAGAAGTCACTTAATACATTACAAATGAACACTCACCTCTTGGTAGCCTCTGTCCCTGTATTGTTGTCGCAAAAAACTGAACACTTTGTTTTTTATTTTAGTACCATGTGGAAGGAATATTGGACTTCCTGGGCTGCGTAGGTGTGAAACTAATCAAAGATCTAGCACATGGCCAGTACCCCATGTTGGAGGTCCTTGTGTTAGATATTAGGTTATTAGAGGAGTTAAATGTAAAAATATTGTAACCTGTATAAACTGTGTACAGATGTGTGTGGAAAAGAATAGAAGAGTTCCAGAACAATCCCAAAATCAGTGAGTACCAACATGGTATCAGAGCTGGTTGTTCCGGCGCGCTCGCCGGCGGCGTGAGGTTGGTCGGCGGTCACGGAGGCGAGGTCAACGCGGGACGCGCAGGAGGAGGCGCAGCAGGGGAGCAGCACGCAGGGGGAGCTGGACGGCGCGCGGAGGCGCGGGCGCGGAGGAGCAGAGCGAGCGGGGCGCTCGAGGTGCAGCAGGCCAGCGGCCGGGCGAGCGCGGCGCGGGGCGCGGAAGAGAAGGAGAAGGGGCTGCTGCCGTGAGCAGAGGTGAGTTGCAGGAAGAAGCTGTAAGCTGAGATTTGGAGCAGAGAAGGGGAGCAGGTTGAGCTTAGTATTGGAGTGAAGGAGTAGCTTGGCTCGTGCATAATCGTGCGGCACGGGCAGGACCTCAAGAATAGGTTGTGGATTCAGTGTGTTGGTGTGCTGCCAGTACTGAATTTGGTTGAATTGCTCAAGTGATCTGCAAGAGAACAAGGTCCAACATAGCAGAGAAAAGACTAGTACGACAATGGATGCTAGGCAGAGGTACTCGGCTGTTCCAGAAGGTCCAATTTCTCAGAAATCAGTGGCAGGTACATATGATAGGAAATGCTTTGAGTGTGGTCAGCCAGAGCATTTGCGTTTTTCATGCCCTGAATTGGTTGGAGGAGGTTGGAGCAGAAGACGGTGGTGGAGTGGAAAGGTCGGTAGATATATGCCTGATGGTGTTGCGAAACCTTGGCAGAGAAGTGGGGATTGGCTGTGTCCAGTAACAAGCTGTGGGAATCTGAATTTTGCATTCCGTGATGCTTGTAATCGGTGTGGAACTATACGTCCTTCTAGTGTTAGTGGAGTATGTGCTGGTAGAAGGTCTCAAATGGTCACTGTCCGGATGACTGTTGATGATCTAGAAAAATGGTACCAGTTCAAAAAATGGTACCAGGTCAAAGGTACAGAACAAGGTGATAAGGAAATTTGTGAAGCTGCTGCTATCTGTGCTAGACATTGTAGTAACATGTCAACTCCTGTTTGGTCAAATCGTAATGGTACACCATGGCTGGTTGACTCTGGTGCTTCAAGACATATGGTGGGGTCCTACAAAGAATTCTCAAATTATGATCCTAATGGAGAGGGAGGACAGAGTGTTAAGCTAGCAGATGGTTCCACCCAAGCTATTATGGGAACTGGGACAGTTGTGTGTGGATCTGATATATCCTTATCATCAGTTCTACATGTTCCCTCATTTCCAATAAACTTGTTGTCCAACAGTTGTATCACGAAAGAGCTCAATTGTGCTGCTATTTTTTACCCAACATGGTGTTTATTTCAGGAAATTGTTACTGGAAGAGTGCTAGGGAGGGGGAGCATGCATGATGGACTATATTACTTAGACAGTGATATTATCTCCCCAGTTGCAGCAGCTGCATTGTCCCATACTCCATTACAAGAATTTATGCTGCTCCATCGGCGACTAGGACACATATCTTTCAGGACATTGGGTAAACTCTATCCAAATCTCTTTAATAAAGTTGATAAGGAAAAACTTGTTTGTGATGCTTGTGAGTATGGGAAATTTATTAGAAGCTCTTATTTGTTATCTGATAATAGAAGTGCAGAACCATTTCAAACTATACACTCTGATGTGTGGGGTCCTAGTGGAGTGTGGTCCCTCCATGGATATAAATCATTTGTCACATTTATTGACTGCTGCACTAGGACTACATGGGTTTATGTACTGAGACATAAGAGTGATGTGTTTGAGTGTTTCAAAGACTTCCACAATTTAATTATGACCCAATATGATGCACGGGTGAAAATATTTAGAACGGATAATGGTACCGAATATTTAAACAAACAATTTGATGAATACCTGTCAAGCTTTGGAATTATCCACCAAACCAGTTGTCCAGGTACCTCTCAGCAGAATGGGTTGGCTGAAAGGAAAAACAGGCATCTCTTAGAGATCACCCGGTGTATCATGTTAGCTATGAATGTTCCAAAATATTTGTGGAGTGAGGCTGTAATGACAGCGGCTTATCTGATTAATAGGATGCCGTCTCGGGTGCTTAACAACAAGACACCAATTGAGTGTCTAACTGGCAAGAATACATATATTGTGCCTCCAAAGGTATTTGGATGTGTGTGTTTTGTAAGGGACCATAGACCATCAGTTGGAAAGCTAGATCCTCGAGCAATGAAATGTATATTTGTGGGATACTCTGGAAAACAGAAAGGTTATAAATGTTGGTGCCCATCAGAAAAACGGATGTTTGTGAGCATGGATGTAGTGTTCAGGGAACATGAACCATATTATGGGGAACCAGTAGATTTAACCAATGTATTCCCTGATTTGTATGTTGATGATGCTATAGATTTGGACAACGAGACAGAGGGAGATAAAGAAGAAGAAGAAGATAGTGATGTAACATCACAGGAGATGATAATTGGAGTTATACCTAGAGATAATGTACAAGATGATAGGGATGTGATAGATGCAGAGCAAGAAGTGGTGCAGGAGGAGCAACAAGGTGATAGGGATGTGATAGATACAGAGCAAGAAGTGGTGCAGGGGGAGCAACAAGAAGAATCAAACGATGTTGGTCAGTGGCCAAAACCAAATGAAGAACGAGAAGTTCGAGTGTATACACGGAGACAGAGAATTGAGGAAAAACGAGTGCAGGAGCAAGAACATGGAGAGACACATACTTCAGACTCTTTTGATGGTATGCCTACTTCTCCACATGGTGATCTAAATGTTCCTATTGCTCTTAGGAAGCAGCCCCGCATTACTGCTGGGAAACTACCATCAAAACTATGTCCATATGATGTTTCAAATTATGTGTCATATGCATCATTGGGTTCCGAGTATAAGTCATTCATAGCTGCACTCGATTCTACTCTACCTATACCACGATATTGGCAGGAGGCGAAACAATACCCGGAATGGAGGAAAGCTATGATGGAGGAGATGGAGGCGCTTGACAAAAACAACACTTGGGTACTTACTACTCTTCCTCCTAATAAAAGGATTGTTGGTTGTAAATGGGTATTTACCGTAAAACAAAATCCAGATGGTAAAGTGGAAAGATATAAAGCTAGATTGGTGGCAAAGGGCTATAGCCAAACTTATGGAGTGGATTATGATGAGACTTTCGCACCAGTGGCAAAAATGAACACTATTAGGGCGGTTATATCTATTGCAGCAAACAATGAGTGGAAATTGTTTCAAATGGATGTAAAGAATGCCTTTCTTCATGGAGATCTACATGAAGAAGTTTACATGGAGATTCCTCCAGGTTTTAATAGCAAAGAAACTGATGGTAAAGTGTGCAGGTTAAGAAAATCTCTTTATGGGCTGAAACAATCTCCTAGAGCTTGGTTTGGGAGGTTTAGGAAAGAAATATGCTCTATGGGCTATCGACAAAGCAATGCAGATCACACCCTCTTCTTTAAACGCCGAGGTGGCAAGATTGTTATTCTTATTGTGTATGTTGATGATATTGTGATCACAGGTAATGATGATGATGGAATAGCATGTTTGAAGAAGATGTTGGCAAAATCATTTGAAGTCAAGGATCTGGGTTTTCTTCACTATTTCCTTGGAATTGAGGTTGCCTATGGTACTCAAGGTATTTATCTCTCACAAAGGAAATATGTGCTTGATTTACTTGCGCAGACTGGAATGCTAGAGTGTAGACCAGCAATCACTCCCATTGAATCAAATATTCGCATTTTAGCAGAATCTGGTGATCCGGTGGATAAACATCAATATCAAAGACTAGTGGGGCGCTTAATCTACCTATCACACACCAGACCAGACATTGCATATGCAGTTAGTGTCGTCAGTCGTTATATGCATGATCCCCGTACTGGTCATTTGGATGCTGTGAATCGTATTTTACGGTATCTCAAAACCTGCCCTGGAAAGGGTATATTGTTCTCCAGAAATGGGCACCTAAATATAGAGGGATACACGGATGCAGACTGGGCTGGGTGCCTAGATGATAGAAGATCAACTTCGGGCTATTGTGTGTTTGTTGGTGGTAATCTGGTTAGCTGGAGGAGTAAGAAACAAAACGTAGTGTCAAGATCCACGGCGGAAGCAGAATTTAGAGCTATGGCCTCGGGCTTATGTGAACTGATGTGGTTGAGGATATTATTGATGGAACTGAAGCTCTTTCATAATACACCCCTCCGACTGTACTGTGATAATCAAGCTACAATCAGACTTGTTAACAATCCTGTTCACCATGATAGGACAAAGCATATTGAAATAGATAGGCACTTCATAAGAGAGAAGATAGATGAGGGGTTAATTCAAGTCCAGTTTGTTAGGTCCGGAGAACAAATTGCTGATGTATTGACAAAAGGGTGTGTAATGTATCTTTTATGAAAAACTGTAGCAAGATGGGGCTCTTAAATATATTTGCCCCATCTTGAGGGGGAGTGTTGGAGGTCCTTGTGTTAGATATTAGGTTATTAGAGGAGTTAAATGTAAAAATGTTGTAACCTGTATAAACTGTGTACAGATGTGTGTGGAAAAGAATAGAAGAGTTCCAGAACAATCCCAAAATCAGTGAGTACCAACACCCCAAGATGTAGAAAAATTGAAAATAGTATATGAAAAGGTATAAAACTTAATAGAAAATGCTAAGATACCTAAGCGGATCGAAAAAGAAGAGTTTCTGTTTATCCCCCAATAACCTATGGTCACGCTTCTTGGCCTCCTCAATCATATTGTGATATTCCTGCAGATTATTGAGCAACAAAAATGTATGTAAGACATAACATATTTTATAAAATGAGAGCATATTTAAGCATGCTTTTAGGAGTTTATAATTACAATTCAAAGGAGTAAGTTAATTCCACACCCCTCACCTTGGGTGGTGTAGTACACACTTAACCATCTGAACTACTAAACCGAGTATCTTTCAATATGAACATCTAAAACCAAATCCAAAAACTGCGAACAGTGGTTTTAGAATCTGTTTGGTATTTTGTTACCATGCATGCTGACATGGTGCCACACAAATTTTTTAACAAGCACGAACAAACAAACAAATATGGAATAGAGATCTTTGATGTTTGATAAGTTCGAGGTACGTATTATGATAGTAGTGGAAATTATATGCTATACCTTAAGAAGTTTCGAGTCAGGGAAAGAAATTCCATATACTCTCTGCAGGCTCTCGCGGTCTGCTTTTCCTCTCCAGTATGATGACGAAGCCTAAAATATATACATGTAAATTCAAATCTTAAAACAATAAATTCCATCAAGAAGAGAACTTAATTAGAGATCAGTTACCTTGAGGCAATCAAAAGCTTTAACAAAGGAAGTGTTCGGGATGTGCGGTCCACGGCATAGGTCAACTAAAGAACCACATCTATATAACGTAATGGCCTTCTCCTCGGGCAACTCATTAATGATCTCGACCTTAAATTTGTTTTCAGCAAAACATTCGAGAGCTTCGGCCCTGGAGACTTCAATGCGTTCAAATGGCTGCTTTGCGGCGACTGCTTTGCGAGCTTGGTCTTTGATGCGACCAAAATGCGAGTCATTCAGGGTGACATTATTACTGTAGTGGGCATTGTTAGGGAAATATGCAACTTGTATTTTCAGGGGCAAAGGCCACAATATATAGTGCATGTACAGGTGATAAATATGCAGGAAACCCCTCATACAACGGGAAAACTATACAGGTATACATGGACACATAATATAACTCTACACACCCCCCCCTCAAACTCATGGTGGATCCACAACACTGAGTTTGGAGAGATAAAATCCATGATGCGCTCTAGTCTGGGCCTTCGTGAAGAAATCCGCCAACTGCAACTCGGAAGGCACATACTGAAGAGCAATAACCTGATCCTGCACACTAGCGCGTACAAAAGAAGCATCAACACCAATATGCTTGGTAAGCTCGTGCTTCACCGGATCACGCGCAATACTGATAGCACCTGTACTGTCCGACAAGAGGGTAGTAGGTGTTGTAACAGGAACACCAAAATCCTCTAATAACCATCGTAACCAAGTCACCTCAGCCGTCAAAAGAGCCATAGCCCGCAACTCTGCCTCCGCACTCGAACGTGACACTGCAGTCTGTTTCTTCGTCTTCCAGGCAATGAGAGAACCACCAAGAAAAACACAGTAAGCAGAAAGTGAACGGCGATCCGAAGGATCACTAGCCCACGTAGCATCCGAATAGGCCTGGAGCTGTAACGAGCTGGAACGGGGAAAGAAGAGACGGTGTGACATCGTGCCACGAAGATATCGTAGAACACGAAGAAGGTGACTATAGTGAACAGAAGTGGGAGCAGAAACAAACTGACTCAGAATATGACAGGATAGGAGATATCCGGACGAGTGACTGCAAGATAGACAAGACTCCCAACAAGATGACGATAACGCGTCGGATCAGATAAGGGATCACCATCAGAAGCACGAAGGTGAACATTGAGCTCCATAGGAGTCTCAACAATACGCTCATCACTAAGAGCAGCACGAGCAAGAAGATCCTGGATATACTTTTCTTGAGAGATAAAGAAACCATCAGAGGTAGAAGAAACCTCAATCCCAAGAAAATAACGAAGAGGACCAAGATCAGACATAAGAAACTGCTCACTAAGACGTGCCTTGACAAAGGCAATATACTCGGGGTCGTCACCAGTGATGATCATATCATCAACATATAGAAGAAGAAGAGTCCGACCACGAGCAGACAGTGAACAAACAACGCTGGATCATGAGCACTAGGAGAAAAACCAGCGGCAGTCACCACAGAGGCGAAGCGCTCAAACCAGGCGCGGGGGGCTTGCTTAAGGCCATAGAGAGAACGGCGAAGACGACAAACCATGCCATCAGGAACAGAATACCCAGGTGGGGGCTGCATATAAACCTCCTCACGCAGCTCACCATTAAGAAAGGCATTCTTAACATCAAGCTGAGACACAGACCAGTGTCGAACAGAGGCCACAGCGAGAAGTGTGCGAACAGTGGTCATATGGGCCACAGGAGCAAATGTCTCATCATAATCGCGACCATGCTCCTGCTGAAAACCCCGAGCCACAAGACGAGCTTTATAACGCTCAAGAGATCCATCAGAACGAGTCTTAATCTTATAGACCCACTTGCATGTGATGGGACGAACACGGGGAGGAAGAGAAACCAGATCCCATGTGCCGGTGCGCTCAAGGGCAGCAATCTCCTCTGCCATCGCAAGTTGCCATTCAGGATGAACAACAGCATCACGATAAGAGGTCGGCTCAACAACAGCCGAAAGACCATAGCGGTCAGGAGAGTAGCGGTCAGGGGGGACAAGGCCGAGCCCGAAGACCATAAGTCGGCTGAGAAGAGGAAGAAGACACACCAGAAGTAGACGGTGCATCAGTGGACTCATCCACAACACGTGGACGACGGGTGTAATAGAACTGAAAAGAGGGACGAGAAGGAATCACCGGAGGGATGGAGGTGGGGACGGGGAAGACGGCGGTGATGGAGGTGGAGAGTCATGCGCCAAGGGAGAAGAAGACGTCGGTGATGTAGGAGAGGATGGAGTCGAATCAACAGTGGGTCGAAGAGGAGTAGGAATACGAGGCACTGAGGGAGGTGTATCGGGAAAGGTGAGAAAAGATATGTCCTCTACCGAAAATGTCGAGGAAGATGGACGCGGGTAGAAGGGACGAGACTCATCAAAGGTCACATCCCGGGAAATCCGCATCCGACGAGCAACAGGATCCCAACACCGATAACCCTTATGCTCATCACTATATCCAAGAAAAACACACTCAACAGACTGAGCGGTTAGTTTGGTGCGTTCACGGGGAGCTAGAAGAACATAACAAACGCAACCAAACAATCGAAGCGCCGAATAATCAGGAGAACGATCCGAAAGACGCTCAAGAGGAATACCACCCTGCAGAGCAGCAGAAGGCTGAATATTGATGAGATAGGTGGAAGTGGAAACAGCCTCAGCCCAAAAGTGAGGCGGAAGAGAGGCGGCGATCATCATCGCACGAGCCGTCTCAAGAAGGTGGCGATGCTTGCGCTCAGCAACGCCGTTCTGGGCATGAGCACCAGGACAAGAGAACTGAGCAAGAGTACCCTGCTCTACAAGAAAACCTCGCAACATCTTGGAAATGTACTCGCCAGCAGAGTCAGCACGAAACACACGAATAGGCGTAGAGAACTGAGTGTGAACCATCGCAGCGAAACGCTTATATATAGAGAGAACCTCACTGCGAGAAGACATAAAATAAAGCCAAGTGTAGCGAGAGAAATCATCTATAAAAATAATATAGTAGCGATGGCCCCCTTGCGAAGCAAAGGGAGCCGGACCCCACACATCGGAATGAACTAAATCAAAAGGACGCTTAGACACTGACTCACTAGTAGGATAGGCAACTGAATCTGTTTGCCAAGACGACAACCCTGACACTGTAAAGAGACATCTCCTGAGACAGACCCCAGAAGACCTCGACGAACTAATGACGATAGACGTGAGCCACAAAGATGACCGAGTCGATGATGCCACTGCTGGAAAGCCGGTAGCTGAAGCGACGAAAGCAGAAGAACTGGCTGTAGTGGTGGCAGCGGAAGGAACACGAAGCCAGTCTAACTCCCAGAGCCCCGGAGAATCACGGAGCCGAGGGCCAGCCCCAACCAGAGCACGCGTGCGACGATCCTGGACAGAACAAGAATCAACATCAAGAATGACGCGACAACCAGAATCAGTAAGCTGGGCAGCAGAAAAAAGATTCATGGTAAGACGAGGAACGTGAGAAACGTCAGGGACAGAGAAAGTAGGAGTGGTAAGATTACCACGACTAGTAACCGAAAGAGGAGTACCATCGGCAGTGAGAACATTAATAGGAGAATCTAGAGACCGAAGAGAGGATAAAGCAGAAGAATCATAAGACATATGAAAGGAAGCTCCAGAATCCAGAACCCAACGAGATGTACCTGACTGTGTAGATGGTGGTCGCTCAGAGCTAGAAGCATCAGTCACAGAGCCTGCAGTACCTGTCGAAGAAGAACCTGAAGCAGCCAGCAGACGCTTAAGCCTCATAATATCCTGCTCAGTGAAGGAGGCATCGGAGCGTGTCGAAGAAGGAGCACGAGGCCTAGTAGAAGAAGTGCGCTCCTTGCGCTGCTTCTTCCAGCAATCAGACTCAGCATGACCATCCTTGTCGCAATAGCCGCAATGAGGAAGAACACGAGAACGACCATCTCCACCAGAAGGAGTGGGTAGAAGCGGCGGAGCACTGGGACGAGGAAGCACTGGTGCTGTAGACGGCGTAGCAGGAGGTCGAGCAGCAAAGACTGAGGGAACCGCAAGCAGACCAGCACCACGGAGGCGAGTCTCCTCAGCACGAAGCTCAGACAGAACAGCCGAAATAGGAACACGGCCACGAGCAAGCAACTGAGCACGACGGGGCTCAAACTCCTGGCGGAGCCGAGATAAGAACTCATAGACGCGCTGAAACTCCAAGTCGGACCTCACAATCTGGCAGCACGGGCAGGTACCACAAACAGCAGTACGGAGAGAGTCGAGCTGGCGCCAGATAGCAGAACTCTGCGTGTAGAACTCATCAATAGTGGAGTCGCCCTGCTGAAGGGCATGCTCCTGACGGACCACTGAAAGGTAGAGATCATCGCCAGATGGCTGGTAGCGCTGGCGAAGATGAGCCCACATCTCAGAGACAGTACCGAGCCCCATAAACTCAGAGGCAAACTGAGGAAGAACACTGGAAGAAAGAACAGCCGCAGCACGAGCATCATCATCAATCCACTGGGTGTAAGCAGTCAGATCCAGCCGGTAGGTCTCAAGGGCGTCAGAATGCTCCTTGACCTGCCGGTCATACGCAGCAATGGCGACATCATCCGCACTCTTAGCTGCATCCTTTGCAGCCTGAGTAGCATCGGCAGCAAGGACTGGTGGCGTCGGCGGAATAGGAGCAGTAGGAGCAATGGGGCACGGCGGACACGAGACCTCGCCGGAAAGCACACCCCAGAGACGAAGACCACGCATATGAATGCGCATGAAGCCAGCAAACTCGGTGTAGTTAGCACCATCAAAAATCACCGGGCAGCGAGGGATGGAGACATAGCCCGATGCAGAAGACATTGTACCTGTTTTTTTTTTGTTTGAAAGTCAACTCTCACGGATCCTCAGCCAACACGCACAGCACCTCAAGGAGCAGATCGATCTCGGCCAACACGCACATCAGCTCACGGAGCAGATCGATCTGGAGCTGGGCAGTAGAGATCAGCAGCAATCAGCCGGCAATCGAGCCCACTCGTGCCTGAGCTAGCAACAACTCGATCTGGAAGAAAACGAACGAATCGCTCGTGGCCGAGCTAGCGACCTGGGGGCAGCGGCTGCCCGAGCTGGCGACTTGGGCTCAGTCGGCCTGGGGGCGGCGGCGGCAGATGGCCCAAAGGCGGCGGACGGCCGGAGGGCGACGCGGACGGCCTGAGGGCGACGCGGCGGCGAACGGTGGACGGCCTTGAGGGCCTGGGGCAGCGACGGGAGCCTCTACGAGCACAGGGAACAGCACGTCGGGGCAGCGGAAGACACACGCCAACGAATAGAGAAACGGCGGCGAAGACGGACGAGTTGCGCGTCCAAGAAGGAGAGGAAAAAAACCCTAGCTCATGATACCATGTTAGGGAAATATGCAACTTGTATTTCCAGGGGCCAAAAGCCACAATATATAGTACATGTACAGGTGACAAATATGCAGGAAACACCTCATACAACGGAAAAACTATACAGGTATACATGGACACATAATATAACTCTAACAGGCATCATAGTAGAAACCTTCCCCTCTTGTAGTACAAGGCCCGATACAGAGTTTGCAGCCATATACACTCTCGAGAGCCTGCATACATATGTACATATTCAGTTAGGAAAAACTTCAAGTGAAAGCGAGTATGTTATCATTACCAAAAGGTACTTTTTTGCAAGCTTTAACGAACTCACTTGTCCAAGAATATGAGCACTCGAGTGCCACAAGGTGTCGCGCCCTTCCTTGCTATCGAAGCCGAGCAACTTGAGTTCGCAGTCATCTTCCAGTGGTCTTGTCATATCCCACAGTACTCCATTCACTTGAGCTATCAAACATGGCCCGGCTGATATCTCCTTAGCAATGTCCATTGGGGTCGACATCCACTTCTTGCCTTCCTTCAGTGTGCCATCATGCAAAGTTATCCTGAAGATTGCGCAGGTAATTAATGAGAACCCAATGCAACCATGTGAAGAAACTGATGATTATCTGCACCACGTGCACTTACAAGTTTAACACGTAATAAGAAATTAATGGTCTAATGCAAAAGAGTTACATGGCTTATGCCTAAGTTTGTGCTCTAATTCACCGAGCATTGTCAGGTTTTCAGCCAATTGCACATATATGATCTAGCTAGCTAAATTGCTCAGCCGATTGCACATCTATCTATTTCTCTATCTATCTAGCTAGCTTCCCCTCCTCGAAAGAAAGAAAATTGAACTTGGCTTATATTAATCAGGAAGAAACAGTTCGTTTACCAGCAAAGTGTAGCAATCAAAGGTCCTACGGAAAAGGAGCTATCAATCTGGACAGTATGGATCAGTATCAAGAACGTGTTTTTCTCGGCGTTAAGCATTCGGCAGCTTCAAGTGTATGTGCGCCCCGGCGACAGTTGTAACAATGTACCTTGAAGAGATGGTGAGATTGAGCACAAACCTGATGGGGTCGCCGCCGATTTCGACGTGCTCGCGAGCCTGCCTTTGCTTGATCTGCTCGAAGAAGCGGATCCGCTTCTCCGTCACCGCCTCCAGGTAGGCCTCGTCCGGCGCGACGGTCGGGGGCTGCGCCTGCGCCCTCTCCTTCTTCACGCCCATCGCAGCGGCGGAGAGGAGTAGGCAGCGGCGAGTTGGGCCGCGTAGTAGTGTGTTTCGAAACCGTACTGGTCGGACAGGGGCGGGCGCACGTGGTAGCGAGGACTTCGGTCAATGATGTTGAATAACTAGTTTTCGTGAGAAAGAGTGGCCGCCAAGTTTTGTACTCAGAGCATCTCCAGAGCTCCTCAAATGTCTACTCAGCCCATTTTCTTTCCGACATTCTCGTCCACCCTTCAAGCAAAATAATGACGGCTTCACCTCCTCCCACGGACCGCCATCCACTGTCCACACCGTCATTGATGTCAACGGCGTCTCGGCCTTTTCACCTATCTGTTGCACCATTAGGATGACTCCAACGGGGCGACCCAAACGGACGCGCGTTTGGTCCGTGTTTTGTCCGTTTGGGTCGGGGAACGGACGCGCGTTCGGCCCATGTCCGTCCCTTTCTGGCCAGTGCCCCCAACGGGACGACGCATCGAGTACGCCCGCATGTTTTTTTTAGTTAAACAGGCCATATATGGGCCATTTTCATTCATATAGGGGGGTGGGCCGACGCATCGAGTCCGCCCGGCCAGGGTTTTTGATCATTTTTATCAATCCATACAAAACAAGTATATAGGAAACAAAATAAATTATACAATCCAAATAATACAATCCAAATGGTCCATCACATAGTTATTACACTCTAAATAATTCAGCAAATAATACAAAAAAATTCACAAATAACAAATTGTTTCATGCATAGTCTTACAAACCAAATAAAAATAAGACCAATAGTTCATCATATGGAACTACTGGTTACCGTAGTGCTGCCAGACATGCTCCACCAAATCATTTTGGAGCTGGTTATGAGACACATTCTCACGAATGTCACGGTGGAAGTCGAGGAACTGACAAATGTGGACGGTCCCTGGGGCTCAACCAACTGACCCTGAAACTGCCAAGCCTGATCATGCATACCCTTGTCGCGTTCGTCCTCCACGATCATGTTGTGCATGATCACACAAGCTGTCATCACCTCCCAGAGTTGGTCCTTGTCGCATGTCCTAACGGGGTGGCGAACAATAGCCCACCGTGACTGGAGGGCACCGAATGCACGCTCCACATCCTTTCTAGCACTCTCTTGTTCCTTGGCGAACCTCTTCTTCTTCTCATCATTAGGATTGGAGATGGTCTTCACAAAAGTAGTCCATGTAGGATAAATCTCATCAACAAGATAATAAGGCTTATCATACTCGTGACCATTAATCTCATAGGTCACCTGGGGTGCGAGGCCATTGGCGAGCCTGTTGAACACCGGAGACCGCTGCAGCACGTTGATGTCATTGTGCGAGCCGGCCATGCCAAAAACGAGTGTCAAATCCACAAATCTTGTGATGCCACGGCCTCAAGCACGACCGTGCATGCCCCAACATGACCCTTGTACTGCCCCTGCCAAGCAAATGGGCAGTTCCTCCACTCCCAGTACATACAATCTATGCTGCCAAGCATCCCAGGGAACCCTCTGGCCTCGTTGATGGCCAAGAGCCGGGTCATGTCGGCAGCATTGGGCTCCCTCAAGTACTCGGGGCCAAACACCTGCACCACGGCCTTGCAAGCTTCTAGGCACGTGGACTCGCTCATCCGCACGTACTCGTCCACAAGATCACCGGCAATTCCATATGCAAGCATGCGAACGGCGGCGGTGCACTTCTGGTATGATGAAAAACCGAGGGCACCACATGCATCTGGCTTGCATATGAAATAGTCATCAAAATGCATCACCCCAACCGGATACGGTTGAACAAAGATCTTCTCATCCGGAAATGGCGCCGGAAAATCTTGGGAGGATACGTGGGTCTGTGGGGACGAAAGTAGTCGCCCCAGAGCTGGAGTTGGCCAGCTCTCCGGTTCCGGTCCAATGCAGGAGAACGGCCCGGCAACGAGTCTCGGAACACCGGTCGCATCCTCTCAATGTACTCATTGACGATGAGGGTGGCAACCAGGCCGTCACTCTCATCGTCCGAAGAATCATCCGATAATGGCGCGCACAGGATGTAGTTCTTGTAGTACCATTCATCGGAGCTATCCATGGCCGAGTTCGTACCTGCGTTGGTGCCGGGGCGGCGTTGGTGTCGCGGGCGCTCCGAGAGATGTGGCCGCAAGGTTCACCGGCCGTGGCGGGGAGGAAGCAGCTCCGGTGACCGTCGGGGAAGAAGAGCAGCAGACGGCGTCCCCTGAATGGCATGCAGTGCCAAATCGAGGGAGCGACGGCGGGGTGGCGGCGGGAGGGGCGAGAGAGGCGGAGGAGATCGGGGTGGGGAATGGTATGACGTGCGGGACAGGGGCGGACTAGGGCAGGACACGCTAGCGCTCCGCTCGCGTCCGCGCCCGACGCATCGGTGGCCCAAATTTGGGCCAAGAATGGGTCGCGGCGGACAAAAAAACGGACCGCGGTCCGTTTGCGTCGCCCCGTTGGGCCGTGTTTTTGGCCCCCGCGGACAGGAACGGAGGCGCGCGGACTCGATGCGTCGCCCCGTTGGAGTCATCCTTATAGCGCGAGGCGTCTGCTTAAGCTCCGGCTTCTCCCCAGATGGCACACAACAACGAGACCGGTGGCTCGAGCAGCGACGCCTACCAAGGACATAGCCTCGTGCTCGATGAAGCCTGGTTGTTCGAGCGGTACGATCTGTACATATCTCTGGATTTTCGCTCCCAAAGCATTGGTGGCTGAGCCCGGCGGGAGGCCATGACGTCGGCGCAGTGGTGCCATCCCGACAACGCCGCCAACAGCTACGGCGGTTCGTTCGAGCAGTTTGGCCAAAGAGGGACGCCGCCCTTGAGCGTTGGGACGGCACGGAGCGGTGGGCGACCAAGAAGGTGGCACGGCCGCACGCTGGACGGCGTTCTCGTCGGGCGCGGAGCGTGCCGCCGGCGTTGTTGTCCCGCCCGAGCCGCCGCACGAAGATGCAAGGTGATGCGCTGCATAGCTCCGCTCCGTCAAGGAGGAGCCCGACAGTAAGGGGCGCACCGTTGGTTCCGTCAGGCCTTGTTTACTACAAGAGTGTTTTAGGGGATGGGAAGAGTGGGGATGGGAGGGGATTTGGTGAACACCCAATCCCCACAAATCCCCACAAATACTCTTTCCCTACAATACACTAGCATGGACTAGAGTTTTTGTGTTAGGCAAAAATGAGATGGTTGGTAGGGGATATTTGGGGATTATCCCCTCCCATCTCCTAAAATACACTAGAAGTAAACATACTAGTGGGGATTTTCCGGGATCTGAGATAATCCCCTCCCATCCCCTAAAATACTCTAGAGGTAAACAAGGCCTCAAGGAGGAGCCAGGGAGCAACGCGCCAACGTCGGCGCGGCCAAGGAGGCTGTCAAGGAGGAGTCTGTCAAGGAGAAACCTCAACCCGAGCAGGACGACGACCTCCCCCCAGATTGGCGTGTCACGTCGCCTTTCGGGACCCAGTGGGCGACCGGGACACGCCCGGCTTCACCGCGGCGCCCCTCCACTCTGCCAGCGACCCACAACCGCCGCCGCCCCACCCGCTTGACCTAGAGAACTGCCCCGGCTTCTACCTGGCGATGCGCGCGTTGATAGAGCAGGCTGAGGCGAAGCGGTGACCTCGGTGAAGGTGAAGTCAGAGCCCACCGATAGCGTCGTGGAGCATGAGGAGGCAGGGTCGTCGCAGCAGGACGGCGGTGGCGTTATCTGCATCTGCGACGACGACTATACGCCGGCTAGGGTTTAGTTTAGCCAAATTTCTTTCCATTTTGTGTAAAAAGAAGTCGAATTTGAATAAAAATTGCCTATTTTGCTAAGTTTCGTTAAATAAATTTTGGGTCTGTCGTTGGGGGCTGCCAATGTGGGCAGCAACTTGAAATTGGCCGGACAAGTGTCCGGTAATCCAAAGCAGACACAATTTGGGAGGTGTCGGACAAAATTCCAGAACCACGGCAAGACCAGAACTCAAATCATCTTTAATCAGTACCCCAATATCCTAGCTCAATCGGTGGGAGAGTGTATTTACGTTACCCGATACCTCGGTTCAAATCCTCATGGTCATGAATTTGGGTTCCTACTTTATTCTTGAAGGTTGTGTACATCCGTCTTTAGTGTAGAAGCCGAGATACGTGAACACTCACCTTTAAAAGGTTGTGGGCGCGGTGAAACACTTCTCCCCTCCCCTCCCCTCCTGGGTCGCACGCGCGGGTGACCCCGGGGGGCCGAAACCCTAGCCAGAGCGCTGCCCACCCTGAGCCCCCGGCCGCTGCCGCTGCCGGCCCCCGGCGGTGGTGGCGGCCCCCATGGCCGACAAAGGCGACGGGGATGGAGAGTGGGTCCGAGAAGCTGAAGTCGCGTGGCGGAGGCTCTCAAGCGGGCGGCGCACGGCGGGAGGAGGTGATGCGGCGGAGCTGGAGGGTGACTTGGCGGAGCTCCTTGACCCCGAGGGCGTGGCCATGGAGGCACAGGCGCAGGCCCGGAGCTGACGTTGCAGAGGCGGCGGCGCGTGGCCCGCGTCCTGGAGGTAGCCGGCGGTCTTGGGAGGCGGAGCTGGCGGCGCCGCGGTCGTGGTGATCTCCTGAAGGCGGCGTGAAGTTGCGGAGGATGCGTCGACGACCGCGGTGGTGGGGGCACGGGCCAGATCTGGGCCCATCCAGGGCCCGATCTGGGTTCGTGGGCTAGCGGCGCTGCAGCTGTCCGGAGTGCGACAGCAGCAGTGCAGCGGGTCTCGGCCGTGCTAGAGGAGGTCGAAGGTGGGGGGCTGCAGGTGCTCGACCAGATTGGAGTCGTTGGAGAGGTGGTCTCTCGTCGTGAGGGTCATCGGTGTTCCTTGACACATCGGCAACAACATTGCTTTCGAAAGGACAAGGATGTCGCCTAGAGGGGGGTGAATAGGCGATTAAAACTTTTTCGGTTTAGACTTGATAAATGCGGAATAAAACTAGGTGTTTTAATTTAACAAGCATACAACCTAAATAAACTAGGCTCACCTATGTGCGCCAACAATTTATGCTAAGCAAGACAAGCAACAAGGTGATAGCAATATAAAGGACTTCAAGCACGAAGGCTATCACAATGTAAACTGCATAAGTAAAGAGCTCGGGTATAGAAATAATCGAGACACGCGGAGACGATGATGTATTCCCGATTTTCTCCTTTTTAGGAGAGTACGTCTCGTTGGAGGGGTGTGAGTTTCAAACTCAAACGCCACAAATGGCCTCACCCTATTCTCCGATGAACCTTGCCCAAAAGCTCGGTTCACCTTCCACTATCGGAATCCTTCAAGGCGGAATCCGGAGCCTTTACAACAATCTTGAGACACAACCCACAAAAGGATTGGGAGCTCCCAAGTGACCACAAAAGGTCTCAACCACCACAAAAAGCGTCTAGGGTCCAAAGACCCAAAAGGCCAAGAGTAACAAGCTCCCAAACTTTCACTTCCATGAATCCTCGTGGGGAGCACAAACCGATGCACAAATGTAATGGCAAGAGCACAAGTGCACAAATTCTTCACTCTCAAATCCCACCAAAAGCAACTAATGCTTATGGGGGGAGAAGAGAGGAGAACTCAACAAATGGAACTCCAAGATCTAGATCCAAAAGGATTTCCTCACTTAGAGGAGAGATGGATTGGTGAAAATGTAGATCTAGATCTCCTCTCTCTTTTTCCTCAAAGATATGCAAAAATCATGGGAGGAATTGGGAGAGGGGCAAACTTTCCAAGGTCAACAATGGAGGTGAGAGAGGGAGAAATTTCGTGCTTTGAAGAGATGGTTGCTTTGGGAAAGAAGAGGGCATTTTTATAGGTCCCGAAAAAAAGAGCCGTTGTAGGAAACTTACACCGGAGACTCCGGTCTGCTTAGACCGGAGACTCCGGCCTACCCGGAGACTCCAGAGACATTCCGGGCAGTATCCGGACCAGGGACCAGTAGCTGTCCGCGTTTGGGACGAAAAACGAAGCACGCAGACCGGAGACTCCGATCTGGGACCGGAGACTCCGGCTAGGAAAATTCTGCAGCAACACCAACACGAAAACGAACATAACTTTTTCATCCGGACTCCGATTTCGATGATCTGGGGCTCGTTGGAATCGCAACGAAGAGCTCTCCAAGATCATGCAGAGAAACATCATAGTCCATCATGTGAGGAGTAAGCAACAAAGAGAGAGTTTGACCTCTCATAGAAAAGACAAATCGGTAAAACCTCCAACATAAAAAACGCAACAAAAAATGCATATGAAATCCGTTTTTGATGAACTAGAGCTTGGTATGGAGATGAACACAAACTCTAAATTCTCACATGCATAAAAACCAAATAAGAACCAAGAAAGATGATGATACCAAGTATGTAAAGGTTTGAGCTCTCCACAAAGAAGCGATCAAGTTACTCACTTGAGAGCCCCCTCTTGATAGTACGCCTTCTATCCTATAACCTGGTCTCCCACAAACACCAAGAGACCGGTAAAATGGAAACCCTATCAAGATCATACATTTGCCTTGCGCATTCCACTTGATCTAGATGATGACGATCTTGATCTCTTCAAGTGGACCACCTTTCTTGATTGCGCTTTGCTTGGTGAAGACTCACATACCGCTCCCCCATACACCAATATGGGAGAGCCTCTATAAGGCACATCTTCACTTGACCAATATCTCCAAATGGGTGACAAGCTTCAAGCATAGGATTTTTTCGATATGCTTCTCTTGAACTTGCACTTCATCTTCTTCTCTTAATATATATGATGACTTGAATATTACTTTGGTCATCACTTTATCTTCTTCTTTCAATCTTGATACCAACACATGGTGTTCAAGAATTGCCAATGGACAAGCCCTACAAGAATAGCTCAATGCAACCATTAGTCCATAGAGATTGTCATTAATTACTAAAACCACACATGAGGGCTCATGCACTTTCAGCTTTGCTGCGGCGGCGGCGGCGGTGTGAACAACGTGGACGGTTGCCCCATTCCGGTGGGCGAGGAGGGAGGTGTGCGACGTTCAGACGAAGGTCTTGGCCCGTCTTCGATCGGTGCCGGCGACGACGGCGCCCGTGGGCGTCGTTTCCCTTCTTGGAGGCGTCGCCGAGGTGTGTCGACACCATACTCGCCCTCTTTCCGGTTTGGTTGATATCTCCAGGCGAAAGCCTAGGTCTGGAGTTGGACCGGCGCGATAGCGGCATCCTCGACATTGTCACTCTGTTGGGAGTATCGTCTTTGGAGACACGGCTTGGAGGTCCTAGGTTGCATTCCTCCGGTGTTCGCCGCTATCCAAGTTTGTTCTGCCGGGGCGCAATGCACACCATCGCTAGCATCGCCAAGACGACGTCTTTCTCGGGACGGACCAAATCCCGCCATCCACCTCTTTAGGATGGTGCGTAGACGAGGAAAGTCTTGATGAAGATGTTCTTCTTGGTGGCGGCGGCTTCGGCTGAGACGCGGCCTTGCTACTCAATCTAGGATAGCCTTTTCGAGTGGTTGTTGTTGTGTGTGTGGGCTGTCTTCGGACTAGCCGGTGTGGAGTGGTGTGACAGTGTTGTTCACAACGGACTGACAAATCTTGTACTCAAACCTCTGCCTTCTATAAAAATAAGGTACGCAATTGCGTACTCTCAAAAAAACATTTAAAAGGTTGTGCGTGTCATCTGTTTATTTATATTTTTAAAGGCAAAATTCTCTCCCAATTTTTACTAAGGAACGGACATACTAGATTTCTCCATCAATATTTGTTGAAGCTAAATATACCGCTAAAGAAAAAAATGATGGATTCACCGGTCTGTTCTACAGGTTTTGTTGTTTAATCATTATAAACCTGACATCATGACTGCTATCTGCAAATTCAAGGCTTCTACTAGGATGACCCTCGTCCCCGGGCAATTAGGGCAAGTAAGGCTGCGGGAAGAGTTTCAGGACTAGGCCAGAGGACTCAAGTTCGAAGGCGCATCCAAACTAACTAGCGAGACTAGAACTCAAAGTGGGGAGGACGCCAGTTAGGATGAGAACATAATCAAAAGTTGTACGTTATTGTTCACTTTCAACACTGAACTTCTGAATTAGCAAGATGCTGATCAGCTGGCACGCGTCAGCTTGGTTTTCCGATCTGTGTGGCACATTCCAGCCTTACCAGCGAACTACTGATCTATTACCACATCACATATACATCAATATAGCAGGGAACATCAGAAAGCCTACTGTGGCAACAAAACTAAACGTGGTTAATAAAATACCACTACGAGAAAACGGCAAATGGAAAGGCGATGCAACCACCCACCCAATGGAGGGTAACAACACGATGATATGGTTCAAACCTAGAGCTATACCAGTGCAGGACAATCAAAATACTTAACAATTCACAATACAATCAAGTATTACAGACAATAAGATCCTGCGTCCAAAGCACGCTGTATTGCTGCACGAAAGCAATACCAGCAAACACAAAGCCACTTTTTGATTACCCGTCTCTTAAGATGCATAATCCAAATTCTCAAATATCTCAAACCTCAATACAGCTCGAAAGGTTTACCACTCCAGGCCAAAGTCCATGGACAGATACGACCTACGACTACTATACATTTCTCCAACGTAGCTTTGTCTGAGAGCACACATTACAGCGCTAGAGGCGCAAACTGACGAGCGAATGGTGTTCTTCTTCAGCGCGCTTCATATTGAACAACTGCCCAGGATAGAAGACTGTTTAATCAGAAATTGAACATGGCATCCAAAGACTAAATGTTGCAAATAATTCAGTTTGTACTTTACAGCTAAACATCTAATCCACAGAGCAACTATCAAAGCAATGATGAGAGCAAATTTGAACTTAAACAACCATCAAAGCAAGCATGAGAGCAAATTTGAACTTAAACCAGTCACAAATGTTAGTTGATGGAACAACAAAGGAATATACAATCAGGCCCCTGTTTTGTAACTAAAACATCCCAATTTGTCACAACCTGTTATTATTATCAAACATAACTAGCCCTCACTAAAGTAGTAAGATCATGACTGTATCCCATAGGGCTCATTTGATTCATAGGGTAGGAAAAGTGTAGGAATAGGAATCCAATAGGATTGAGATGGCATGTCTAATGAAATCCTATGGGAAGAGTAAGTTTGTTTGATTGTGGTGAAGGAATTTTCCATGAGGTTGGACCTCATGTTATTTTCCTATGGGATTTGCACTACAAGATTCCTATAGGAATAATTCCTATAGGAATAATTCCTATGGAATATGATCCTATGAATCAAACACCTTCTATAGGAAAATTTCCTATAGGATTCAATCCTACAAGAATCCTACCATATTCCTTTGAATCAAAGGGGCCCAATACTGATAAGTGAGCCATGTGTCCGTATCTTAGGATGAAAGGCATATGTCAAGTGCATCATTTGTAATGCAAATATTTATTTAGTTGGAAAGGGTGTAAATCGCAGAGCTGAATCCTTTCTTTAGGAGACGATGCAATGGTACCAAGTTTTCGTGCCAGGACAAGTCCCCGGTTATAGTAGTTTAACACAAGTAATGGATTTTTTAGGCACAAAAAAGTAAGGGAAAGAGATATGTCTCTACCAAATAGGGAAATATCACTATAACATAAACTCTAGTCGTTATTTACCTCAGTTTTGTTAATAAAAGAAAATATGAAAAAGAAACATTATGAACTGATGTGTTAAATGAAGACAGAAGTTAATTATGCATGTTCCTGCCTCATGCAAGTCGTTATCTGAGGTGTGCTAAAAGCATCATGCATGAAAGAAATGAGCGGATTAATGTTAGAATTTACAATCAGATGGGATTTTATTGTTCAGATTATACAACGGTATTACTAAAGATTGTTGACAAAGTCATATAGTGTCGATGGTCCTAGTTGTTTTTAAACAATAAATTCAGTACAAAAAATATGAAAACATCCAGATAGCCTACTGAACTTTGCTGCCCTAACCTCATTACCTTCAAACAAATACTATCAAGCATACATTGTGTTGTGGGATATCCATTTAATATACGATGATGTTACATAACTTGTCAAAAGGTTCAAGATGTTGTGTGCCACAAGCTGTTGCACGGTCAATAGTAATACTCTAGTGATTTAGTATATTAACATGTTCAGTAATGATACCCGCAAAAAAAAACATGTTCAGTAATGAATGAAGTACAATATTAGAAACAATCAGATTAAATATACACCATCTGCCTTGGGAATTAACCTTAATACCAATGGGTCAGCCAAACACATCATGTATCCAAGAAAACTGTATACATAGACTGGGCGTTTTGATTTTTTTTATCATTTAGGAAACCATGGCTAGGTGTTGCTGTTAAGCAAAAAATGCAGGCGTTCAACTAAAGGAACTGTTGACAGAGTTATCAATAAATTTTTCCTCAAGAATCTTCAACCATAGATGTTTCATAATTCTTATGTAAAAATCTAGATAACCAGACTTCATAAATTTCAAACCCCATAGTATACCCCTTAAATTGTGCATGAAATCTGGGACTAGGAACTCTGGTTTAAAAATAATGGTGGTAACCAGCTATTCCCCAAGTTCAAAGAGGTCACGTATACTTTTTCGAACTTCCTATTCAATATGGTTCTTGCACCAGTATATAGAAGCATGCACAAGGTTCATATACACTCAGAGTGCGCATATATATACCTGGCACATACTTGCATCCAATATGCACAAGTACATTCATACAAAAGTAAGCAATAAAAAAACACGAGATAGTGATGAACCAAGTGTATTTTCAACTATGCAAACTATATTTCGAAGTTTTTATATTTAATAATCTAGATAACCACTCGAAAACGGGGAAAATCCGTATAACCTCATAACTTCAAACCAGATATTTGCCCATAGTGTTTGCATACAGTTTTCGGACAGACAATGTGGGTTTCAATTAATGGTATTATACGGCTTTTTTCCAAGGTTCAAGAGATTACGTAGACTTCTCTGAACTTACTACTTCAGCAGTGTTCTTCATTCTATCTTGAGTAAGTCAGAAACTATTGCACAAGTCAATGAAAGCATGCACAAGGTTCATACACACTCGTGACACCATACACCTGCCATATCCTTGTATCCATTGTGCATTAGCACGTACATTGTAGTATGAATTATAAGAATGCCAAATATGATGTAGTGATGGTCCAAGTGTAAAAAAATCTAGATAACCACTTGAACCTTAGTGAAAAATCTGGTTAACCTCATAAACTTCAAACCATATGTACTACCCTGTGCTAACAAGCAATTTTGGCTATTAATAGTGTTCTTAGGCTTGTCCCCGCAGTTCAAGAGGATATATAGAATTTTTCGAACTTCATATACCCATATGGTTTGTCGTTTTATCTTTGAACGAGTCAGAAACTATCGTACGCGAGCAAACGTAAGCATGTACACAGTTTATATGCACTCCGGTGACCACATATAACTGGCATATACTTAAATCCATTGTGCATTAGTATATATGATACTTGATTAAGCAATGATAATTATGTAATGATCAAGTATATTGATCGTGAAGCAGGATGGTGAACACTTACTACTGATGGTGAAACTATTCTGTGACGTTTTTTTTACACAATTATGTGATGTGATAACTGCATTTCAATGTTTCAGATGCAAAATTTAGCTTGTTTTTTTCTAAAAGTAGCTGCATAGCAGAGTGTTTTTTGTACGACGTGGTGGTTACTAGTTAGGGAACCCAGTTCACTAGCCATCAACTGGATCAGTAACATATCAATAGCACAAGCAATTGTGATCCTGTGAAGCAAGTGCAAACAAGCAGCCGCCAATAAAAATAAAACCACAACTGGAATAACTAAGAGATTCATAATAAGAGATTAAGAGGATAAATCGGTGAGGTCATACTCCGGCGGGTGCGCTTCTTGTAGAGGATGCGGTAGCCACATTCACGGCACTGGATCACGTCTCCTGTCTTCAGCGTGTTCTCGGCTCCGCAATCTGAAGAAGCACATACTCGTTAAAATATGAAGGAGAAATCCGAATTGTTTGTACTGCACAAACAACTAGAAATCCAGCGGAGAGCGAAGATAACAGTATCCCCTAACTGGCAGGGGCAAGAACAAGTCAGATCCACGGCACAAACACGCTCAAGCTGTGCTTCTGTTCGTGCTCCCAACAAATCGAATCAAAACTAGGTGATCGACCGACAGACTGAAAGCAAGATGTGCGAAAAATCAACCGCGCGCGCGAGATAGAGAGAGAGAGGGGGAGAGAGAGGTCACCTCCGCACAGATAGCTGACGGGCTCCGGCTGCTGCGGATCCATGGGGAGAGGGGAGAAGCGCGTGCTGCGGCTGGAGTAGGGTTTGGGAGAGTTGGGGTCGAGTTTAGGGTTAGCGAGTGTAGGCGCCTTGCACGGTAGGGATAGCGCCGCCTACAAGATTTCTCCCGCGACGCTTTACTGGGCCGGCCCGTCTGGTGTTTTTTTTCTTTTTCTCTTTTTCTGTTTCTTTTTTCTTTTCTTTTCTGTTTCTTTTTTCGTTTTTGTTTTTCTTTTTCATTTATGTTTTGTTTTCGTTTTATTTTTCTTTATTATTTTTCGATCTTTTAATTTTTTGAAAATGGTTCCAAAATTGAAAACGATTCTAATTTTGAAAATGATTCCAAAATTGAAAACGATTCTAATTTTGAAAATGGTTTCAAATTTGAAAACGGTTCCAAAATTGAAAATGGTTACAAATTTAAAAATGGTTCCATTTTGAAAATGGTTCCAAATTAAAAACGGTTCCAAATTTAAAAATGGTTCCATTTTGAAAATGGTTCCAAACTTAAAAATGGTTCCATTTTGAAAATGGTTCTATTTTCTAAAACTGGTTCTGAATTTAAAATGGTTCCAAATTTGAAAAATGGTTCCAAATTTAAAAATGGTTCTAAATTTAAAAATGTTTGAGAATTTAAAATGGTTCTAAATTAAAAATGGTTCCAAATTTGAAAATTGTTCATTTTTTAAAATGGTTCCATTTTGAAAATGGTTCCAAATTTAAAAATGGTTCCATTTTAAAAATGGTTCCGAATTTAAATGGTTCCGAATTTAAAATGGTTCCAAATTAAAAATGGTTCCATCTTGAAAATAATTCCGAATTTAAAATGGTTCCATTGGGGCCGCACATCAAAATCTGCCGCACCGGCACCCAAGTGACCCCAAACTTGGGGTCTCGGGGTGCTGATACATGCATTTTAGATCATCATTTATACAACTTATATTATCATATTAGAATGTTATTGGCATTGTTATATCATTGTTTTTACATGTTTTAGATGATTTATGGGACTTTCATACAAAGTCCCTATTTTTGGTATTTAATTTCTGGGAGGCAGAAAACCTCCTTTTTCTTCTTTTTAATGTTTCAGGAGGTACAGGGACCGAAATAAGAAAAGGAAAATTGCACAGCTGGTTTTTCATCGGGAGAACAACAGTGGGAAGAAGATCGAAGGGAGGAGAGCCACGAGGCCCAAAAGAGGGGGGCCCACGCGGCCAGATTCTTTGGCCGCGTGGGGCCCATCATGTGGAGCCTCGGGCACTTCCTCGCTCGGGGCTTTTTAACACGCCTTCGTCTCGCCCGAAAAGTTACGCCCTAATTTTCCCAAGTCCATCCGAGGCCGCGGCGGCGGCGAAACTCCTGATTCCCTCCGAGGGGGTCAGATCCTGCTGCTCCGGAGCTCCAGAGAAGGGGGAAATCATCGTCATCGTCATCACCTCTCCTCCTTGGCGTGGGAGGAGGCCTCTACATCATCACCATCACCAAGACCATCACCATCTCCATCATCATCTCCGTGATCCACTCCGTTCCCCTCGTAGTTTGAGAGTTGCTATACCCTAGATACTTGTCTTGTGCTACTATTCATGTTTGTGATTGAGTACTTGTCATTATTTAGAGGTGAAGTTATATTTTCAGATTGTGTTGTACCACTTATGCCACTAAATATCATTATGTTTGCACGTTGTGAGTAGTTCCTGTATGTTCCTGAGGGCATAGGATGAATTGGCAATGATTTATATATGACATGTGTTGGTATTTTGTCTAGTGTTTATCTTTTTATGTGATTCTATGATGGTGTTGTGCGAACGTCGACTGCACAACACTTCACCTATATGGGCTCATAGGAGAACACCGCAGTGTAATGAATTGAGGGAGACTTGGGGGGACATGTAAACCTGAGACCGAGTCATGAAGTTGCATTATGAGGGCATTAGTATCGGGGACCTTAGAGTGTAATGCTATGGTGGGACTTTATGTCTTAATAATTCTTGTGCAGTCATTTACTTGGCCACATGATCCATCATAAGGGGTTTAGTTTATTTATTTAGCTTTACCTAACAATGGCTCCGTCCAAAGAAGATTAAAACTTGACAAGATATTCAACGTGTTGTTTAATAAATCTCTATGCCTAGCAGTATTCATGCCGCCCTCGGGAACGTTTTTCACATATAAGTTACACATCACTTGAGCTTGTCCTCTTGCCACATAGAGGATTGGGCTTTCTCTCTTTGAGAACTTTTTACTTGCTATCATTTATATTCAGCATTTTTATTTTCTTGCAACTATACAACCAAAAATCCTAAAAACACTTGCATTTTTCATTGTTTTATTTATCATTCTTGCTAACCAATACCTTCAGCTCCTCGTGGGTTCGACAACCTTTTCTAATCGAAAGGTACTACAATTGATCTCCTGCACTTGGGAGTCATCAGGTGCCGGATAGTGACCGGACCCACACTCCGATAGGCGGAACCCACATGTCATCCACTCTGACGGAATTTTTTGTGGCTATGTGTGTCCACCCATGTGCCATGTTTTTTTACCGGCTACAAAAATAAATTCCACCGAGAATCCCGTAGTCCAGCCCTTGTGAGTTGTGAGGTCTGTTTGGGGGTGTCGGTGTGCGCGACAACCTAGAAATGGCCAGACAAGTGTCCGGCACCACCCAAATCGTGTCCGTTTTGGTAGTGCCGGACAAAATTTAGTTGGCGCCGGTGGAGATGCTCTTAGGGGCTACTTCTCTTTGCCCTTCAGAAAAAAATCACTCTCTCCCAGCGCGCTCGGAGTTGGCAAACATGCTTGGACTAGCCCTATAAGCTAAAATTATAACTACAGGATACTCAGTACTCCGATCCTGGAACCTAAATTCTAAAATAAAAAACATGTTTGGATTAATAAGCAGGACATCCTGCCTTACAAGTTACAAGCTCCGACCTGCATCTTGGACGGATAGTTTTGGTGTTGTAAAAGAGTATCATCCGGGAGTTCTCCCACATCCCGAGAGCACTTTGCTGAAAATAAACCAAAAAGAAGGAAGATAGAAGGGCACACAAGCTCGAACACCCGTATCGCCTCTTTTGAGAAGGGCAACTATCAGAAATGGAAATCATTTGTCCCTTTGTTGAAACACTTAGGCCAAAGGATCCTATGCAGGCATGTCGCAGTGACCTAAACGACTGCTGTAGAAGATATGGGACGTAATCTTACAACTTGCTGCACTTCCTTGATTGTAAAAGGTTTATAGCATAGACAATCCATTTCTTAAGACGTAGCGGATCACCAAGAAGGGGGGCCGTAAAGTCGATGCATATGCTTGATCATCTTCATACTCTCCAATACAGACCAACCTTGATGCAGACACACAGCCACGACTAGACATAGTACATGTAACCAAAAGATCATTATCTTGTGGATAAGGTCCATTTTGATGGGCGTGTTCTTCCATCGGTCAGACTTCCCATGCAGACTTGTATGAAGATGATCAAGAAGCTACTGAAATCAAGTGCACAATAGAAGCAGACTGTCGTTTCAAGTGACAATCAGTAACATCAGCTAGTCGTCAGACTGCCGAAGGAAGAGCATCATGCAGAACGCAACATTCGTCGCTAAATGCTCGACTATGTGATCTTTATATTTTCAACCGCAGACAAGTTTGCTAGCTTAAAATTAAGCAACTTAGCAACTTCAGATAGCTGCAACAGTGCAACTGCAACCTATCCACACAAGAACAGCTAGGACCCTGGAACAGTCCCTGGATCAACTCAAATACAACAATTTAGAAGCCCTGGCATGAGATTGCAAGACAACATACTAATAGAAACCAAACCAGGTTTTGTTCCAATGCATGAAAAAGAAGACTCTTTCAACATTGCTTCCAGTCTTTCTAATACATATCAGCTCAAAGTGCGCTCACACATGACCACAAAACGTTACAGCTCATGCGTTCCCATGGAAACAAGGTAACACTGACATAATATCACATGCTGGGCACTGCTAGTTCGTCAGTTCCATGATAGCACTGACTATGTCACCATCAGCAGTCTTGAGTGACTTCACAGCCTGCGCCCTCGACACACCCGCCTGGGTCATCACCAGGTCAATGTCCTTTGGCTCAACGCCAGTCTCATCAACATCCTCGTTATCATCGCAAGGTGCTGTCGAAGCCCCAGTGTTTGAGATGACGCTGCTGAGATCAGGCGCCTTGAATTGCTCTGCAGCCTGTGACTGCAGCTGTGAGCTCAGATCCTCAATCTTAGCCTCACCGAAAATGACGTAGGTGTCAGATGCAGGGCTCTTGAAGACATCTGGTTTGGAGATGACAAACAGGATCTGAAAATGAAACAGAAGTTAGCAGCAAGAAAATGAAAGTTATTCGTGGAAAGACGAGATAAGAGCACTTTGAAAGCTCACGTTCTTGCTCTTCTTGACAGTTACACGGCTAACACCAGTGATGGACTTCATGCCAAGCTTCAGCATAGCCTTCCTGCTCTTCTTCTCACTCCGACTCTGCTTAGATCTTCCACTTGCATCAACTCCTGGTCATCAGAGCAATAGAGCATACAGGATTAAATTTGAGAATGAAGATCAATTTACAGATAGTTTTAGTTTCCAACAGATACATTAAGATCTTTGGCCAAGTTACAAATACAACTAGTTGGCATATTTGATAACCACACACAAAAATGTCAACCACGACGCAAAAAATGGAAAAGGCATCCATTTGTGTGGTAACCAGGCATCTAGGTGGAGATAGAAAACATAAGTTATAACAAAAATCCTAAAAGTTTCTAAGCAAATATACCAAACAAGCTGTAAAGTACTATTGCATATTCAGAGTTCTTGTATAACTCTATATGTTCAGATCATTTCACATGGCAATGGAAGTATATCAAGCATACCACTAGTACTTCCACTGACCAAAGTTTCAGTCCCCGACAGGCTTACACTGTGGAAGTCATGAATGATCTCATCACAACATTTTTTTTTGTCATGGATGCATGCACGCACTCGAGGTTCAGAACTTCAGATCAACTGTTCAGATCACAGAATTCTTGTTCGTTGCAAATATGGTGATTTCTAATTAATAAGCGATTATAAGCATGGTTCGTTGTACTCATGATGGATATTTTGTACTCCCTAACACCTCTCAAATTTCTAGAGCTAAATCAACGGTGAACTGCATAATCCAAAGAAACAAAAGCTAATAATAGACAAAAAGATGGGTTTCATAAGATTTTCTTTCGGAATTCTTTGGTAAGGCCTTGGCGTCACCGTTGCAACGCACGGGCACGTTTGCTAGTCCAAAGATAATATCCAGAAAAATAGTTCAGAAAAATATGCAGGTTTTGAATCATTTAGTGACAAAAGTATAGCTCTGCGTTCTCTAGCATTTTTATAAATTTGCAAAGTTTCATTTATTACATATAATTTTCATGCAGCAACAAAATTAAACATATAACTGATGCTAATATATATCAAAATTCAACACATATCATCTATCAGACTACAGGATGCCCAAAATGAAATATTGCAAAATCGCAATGGGCAATATATATCAAAATAACTTTGAGAAGGGTTTGTATTATTTAGAGCTAGAAATCTATAAAGACGCCTTAATCAAGAATTGCATTTTCTTTCCATGCCAAATAATCTAGCTAGATACTGCATGTTAGAAGCAACAATGAACATCAATGACAAAAACTTCATCATACCCTCGGCATCATCGTCATCTTTGTCATCCTCGTCATCATCATCGTCATCCTCATCATCATCATCCTCAACTACTGGCTCGTCACCCTGAAAGTACAGTTTTTTACCAGTTCAGATTACCTGACAGGCAATGGAAACTAGAGAACCAGAAATCTGAATATATGCAGTACAATAATCTGAAAGCACAAAATCAAAATCCAATAAACATTACTGTCCACCATTGATCAGTTAGCACAACATGATCACAAGAATACTTGAGAGTCACAGCTAGTGGCAAAGTAGTTACTTCTTTTAGCCCAAATTTTATAAAGAGCACTATTTCCAATGGAAATGGGAGTTCATAGTTGACGCACAAGTATAAATAATACTTGTGGGTGTTCAAAACAATGATGTGTGCATCAGTAGTTCTCATGACAGGATATAGATACTTGATATTAAGGCTACCAATAAGGCTAATACAGAGTTTAAGACAACAGTATAATATAACCAAAAAAATTGTCGATTTTGTGAGCAAGCCATTGTTATAAGCTTCGATGGACTCCATTTGGTTGTTTTGTTGCTCAGAGACAACATTAGTGTCCGTCTACACACAGACCTACTCCTGAACGGACATGGAACGTTGACAAAAGAGTGTGTTGGTGCTCTAATGATCCTATTGTAAGAGACAATAATCTGCAACTGGTACTTTTTTTAGCACACCCTGTTCCCGAAAGAAATGAGTAACATTCCAAAACTTTAAATATCCACCTATCCAGCCGTCAAGAAGCAAAGGCAGTTACGCCCACGAGCACCGACGAAAAACATCACCAACCTTGCGAAACAGAACAACCACTACCGAGCCCACTAAAACCGTAACCCGTGCGAGATCTAACAAAAGTTTCCCCGCATAGGACCCCAAACACGCACGGCAGCAACAAGAAACCGCATCCTCGCGCAGCAAGCTTTCTGCGACCCTGGCCGCGCGGATCGCGAAGCAGCAGCCGATCTGAGCAGACGAGGCAGGCAAGTGGTGACAGACGCGGGTTAGATCCTAACCTCGGGGACCGCGTTCTTCTGCTCTTCCAAGAGGGCGCGGAGGAGCTCCTCCTGCTTGGCGGTCTCGGCCGTCATGGTTGGTGGGCGAGAGGAGGCGCCGCCAGAAACCCTAGAACCCTAGCTGGGAGTGGGGAGGTGTGGAGGCGCAGAGGAAGGGAGTCACTGCGACGGAGACGGCGGAGAGACACGTGAGGTTTTATACGAGCGGCGATAGGCCTGAGTGGGCTGGTAGGTCTCGAGTTTTCGGCCCAGTGGCAACATGCTGCCGCTGCCTTGGGGACGAGATTGCTCTGGGCCTAGTTACTTCACTGTGCACCGTGACACTTGAGTGTAGAAGACTGGCAGCTATCTCTCCAATTTACCCTAAAAAAAAACCTATCCCTCCGCTACAGCAAAGAAAAGTATGGTCAGAGTAAAAAAGTGGTTGAGGGGAAAAAGTATCTATGCTAGGGTTTAGTGCTCCGACGGGCAATTCCATCTCTGTCGTGATATTGTAGCTGCCTTCTGCAGTGTTTCACCCTCACCCTCGCGATTTGTACTTGGGCTGACCAAGGGGACGGATGGCTCGTCTTCTCGGACTTAATTCACGTGATTTTGGGGTGTAGACGGCGAAGGAGTAAAACCTAGGTGGTGGTTTGTGCTTGCAATGACGGAAAACATCTCAAGCGTATTTGGGTCGAAGAGTAAGGACGATGGGGAGATCGATGACATGTTCCAGCACCTCCAACTTAACGACAACGTGCTTGATAACGTGGCTCTGGATGCAGAAGTTGTGAAGGAGTACAAGAAGGAGGCAATATGGATGGCGATCGGGAAGTGTCTGACGACACGCTTGTTCAGTGCCATATTGTTCGAGAAGATGAAGAACATATGGAACCTGCCAATCATCATTTCTTTGTGGATGATTGCATTTTGTTCGGTAGGGAAAATCGCTATGGACGTGTCGAAGATAAAGGAGACCTTAGCCATATACCGTAATGCCTAGTGATTGAGGATGAAGACAAGTCCAAACTATCTTTTGGCAAATTATGTGTTGAAAGTGTGAGGGGGGATATACATGAGATTTTTGGATGTGCAGAATGAATCTCTTAATGAGAAATATCTCAGTTTATCGTCAGTGTTGGTGCCTTGGTGGGTCGAAGAACACAAAGGGTCTGAGTTTACCGTCAGATTTTTGGACATGCTATCCTTGATCTAAGGACATGTACAATGGTTGATAAGATAGTCTTATCTTAAGCCTTCCACGTAATTTAGATATGACAATAAAACATGATGTACAATGGGCTATTTTTTAGCCTTATCTTAATTATCAGATATCTCTAAATTTGTGGTGAGACATATTGTGCTAAGAGATCATCTTTTAGCTAAGATAAGACAAATCTCTTTTTGTCATTTCCTCTCCTCCACCTTAGCAATTATCCTCAGGGGCGTAGCTAGAACTATTCATGTGTATGCAATGAATACCCAATAGCTTTTGCAAAATATTTGTATTATGTATTCCCTTGTCAAAAATGTTATTATAAACTTTAATTCTTGTCTATTGTGCTGAAAATTCTCTCTGCATACCCATTTCAAAATTGCTAGCTACGTCACTGATTATCCTACGTGGCAACGCTAAGATATAACCATTGTAAATGTGTGCGCACCGCTATTGTTGGCATGACATGAGTGCTAGCGGTGGCAGAATTATGAAGAAAAAGATCTATAGATACAGTAGAATATTTATTCGAGACAATAGCTACACTAAATATTGTTCGTGCTAAATTTGTGCGCAGAAGGATTCTTTCACCGATAATTATAAACTTAAACTATTTATGTGCTCAGCAAACTTGAGAATAAATGCAGCGGCCATGACCCCGTGCGGAGTCCTAGCACGCTGTGCGCAGCAAGTGAAGTCTCCCCCACCATTTCCACTCCACCTCACTCCTCACCCGTGCGCGCCGCACTGCACTCTGCTGCTCTGTATACGCGGCGACGTCACAAGCCCAAACCCTAGCTGGCCACCCCTGCTCCCTGCAGCGGCAATGGTGGCGGGCGGTGATGCGTGAGGGCCCGCGCGCGCCATGGGGAAGGAGGCTGGGGAGCGGCAGGAGCAGCCGCCTGGGGCACCGGCAGCGGCGGCGGCGGCCGAGGGAGGAGGAAGAAGGTGCCGCAGGTCCGTGCGGCCGCAATGCGTGGCCGCGCTCCTGCTCGGCGCCGCCGTCATGCTCTCGGCCATGTTCTGGCTTCCGCCCTTCGCCGGCCGCAGCCGCCGCGCGGGGCCATCGGATCCCCCGGAAGACGCGCTCGCAGGTCAGCTCGCATTGCTAGATCTCGGCACCCTTCCGTTTAAAAAAATGTTTAGTTCTTAAATCTGGTTTCGTGGTGTGGACGCTATGAGTAGTGACTTAAGCGGCGACTACGTTTGAGATTCGCGAGTGATTCAAGCAAATTACTTGTTGTTATGTTTCCTTTTAGAGCAATCTGAGCCCTTCCTTTCACTTTATTAAGCTCTGCCATATCTCTGTTTTTTCATCAAGACATGTTTTTATTAGCTTCTTCCTGCCTAAATTCGGACACACACGACTCAGTTATTTAGGAGCCATTCTCACTGGTGTGCATGATAGGAAATGTTGGCCAAACAGGCAAAACCTTCGTTTGTGCCGAATTTAGCAAATATCTTTTCCCTGGTAGGCTTCTGATCTGCCACATCGAGTTCAGTCAGCTGCCTATTTGGACATCACATGATTGGTTTAGGTGCTCGTAGTGGTGCACTAGTGAGTTGTACTCCCTCCGTTCGGAAAATGATGTCACAAAAATGGTCTATCTATAGTTCATTTTTGTGACATCCTTTTCCGAACGGAGGGAGTAATTGTTTTTCCTTCTTTACAGTGGAGCTCAATGTATCACTAATATCAGCATTTACAACAAGGGGGTTAAAACATTGAGTTGTGGAGTGTTCTCTTATTGGAATGTCCTTAGAACTCTGGTGGAGAAAAAACAGTCACTTAATTAGTCCACCATAGGAACCTTTGTGTATTGAAGATTTGGGTATTGATATATGTTCCAGCTGGTCATAGGAGAACTGAAAAATGGAGTTTGCTGGCTTTCTATAGTCTCTGTTGTTCATGAAAACATTGTTTTACAGATGTTAGTTCCTGAGTTAAATTTATTGGAAGGTCACGTTAGAAGATCATGAACAAAAGTTTTCCTTAGAATAGGCAAGATTTTATTGCACTTATATTTATTGTTACGACATCCTGAGGCATTTTTCAGTGGAAGAAACATCAATGGTTCATGTGTTGGTGAGATAACATCCCGACAAAATTTCCCATAAAAGAAAGGCAACGCTTCATGGATAGATAACGTTACTTGCCAGATCTTGACAAAATTTGCCGTGGAAGCATCAATGCTTTATCCAAACGCCTTGTTAGAAGGTCCCGAGTTCCGACAAGAAGTGCCGCGATAGATAAGGAAATACCTATTTGAATGGTGATATTATAATGTTCAAACAAAAAAATTGTGTTAGAAAAGACAACACTTTAAATGGTTATGTCATGAGGTCCCAACAAAAGTTGCCGCAGTAGAAGAGTCGATGCTTATATAATGGTTATATTAGAAGGCTCCAACAAAAAATGCTTCCATTGAATAAGCATGAATTGTAAATAGTGATGTTAGTTCTTCCCATCCCCCGACAAAAGATGGTGTGATAGCAAAGGCAGAACTTTATAAAATGGTGACATTAGAAATTTAGAAGTTGATGATGAGAACTACTTTTTCTTCATATTTTAAATGGTGTTAGGTGTGTTGAACTGAGGGAAGTGATTATCTCAACTCCTGGAGCTATAGTTTTCAGCAGTTGCAGATTTTAACAAAGAGAACCTTTGAGGGGAATGTGATTGATGCATGGAAGTGCGAGTTCACTAGTTCAGCACATGCACAATTTTATCTACAGTGAGCTATAATATTTCAGGGAATCAGGAGAAATAGATTGAATCATTAAAATAATTGGGGCGTTATATGCAAGAAAGGTATTATCAGTTTCATCAATATCAATATATAAACTCATCTGCACAAGGATGTTATGGTTGTTTATTATCATCAAACCCAACTCCTAGGCCAGGCAACTGATGGCAAGATCTTAGTTGTGATACTGGATGTTGTGTCAAACCTGTGTAAGTAGCTTTGATCTCACAGAGATGGAAAAATGATAACGAACACGGTCCCTCTACACGTGCATGCACATGATTTGTTAGGAGCAAAAATGTGTTGAACATGAAGTACAAATATGACCTTTACTAATAATAACAGTCATGTCCGTCTCAGTTTAGGTAATGCAGTCAATGTTATCCTCATTTTGGAAGTCGTATGGTATAGCTTTATCTATTGAGAACTTGAAATAAAGATTCCACTATGACATTACTGAGAATATTGACTATTGAAGTACTACTCTTTTTACAGCTGATATAGTGGCAAGCTTTATGCTACAAAAGACAGTTTCTGAGTTGAATGAAAGTATACCTAAGCTTGAATTTGACATCTATGAGGAAATTGGCATCCCTAACTCTACTGTAAGGCACAAATTCTGCATCTTAATTTTATGCTTCTTGTCGTGTACAGTTAGCCCTACGATCTATCCTCCTGATTCCTAAATCCTAATGACTGTACAGGTTGCTGTGAATTTTCTACGACCATTAGGTGCATCAAATTGGACAAATGTCATCTTCAGCGTTGTGCCTTTTCCAAAATACTCAACTATATCATCAACATCTTTGAGCATTCTTAGGTCTTATTTCATGTCCTTAGTTGTAGAACAGTCAACACTCCATTTGACAGAGTCGCTGTTCGGAAACTCATCGTTCTTCGAGTTGCTTAAGTTCCCTGGAGGAATAACCATTATCCCTCCACAAGCTGCTTTTCTTGCGCAGAAGCCTTATGCATCGTTCAACTTCACTCTGAATTTCCCAATCTACAAGGTACAAGATAAAACAAACGATTTAAAAGACCAGATGAAGACAGGGCTACTTCTCAATCCCTATGAGGTTGGTGCTTGCCTCTATTCAGTTTCATTTTAATAGTGTTTATTCTGATCAGGACTATCATGCCATGTTAGTTTGGTTTTACACACTTCTTGTCAGCAAATTGTTGTTGGATCAATATCTGAAAGGTTAGATGCTTGCTTCTTGTTACTTGTTTGGGTTGGATACCTGAGCTTGGATGTGCATGCCCAAGCAGAACAACCATGTACAGGCCCACATATAATTCATTGTATACTCATGTGCCTAAATTTCATGTGTTCTGAGTATCTTCTCTGTGAGAGATAAGCTACACCAGAAATATTGCATATTTGTATACGAGTATGGGAGAACATGCAAGAAACACATATGAGATCCTATTTTGTATTTTTTCTGAGTTAAACATTAAGAATGAAAAAACATATTTCTATGCAATATATATAGCACACCAGTAACTAGTAGTAGTATGGCGGTATGAGTAGAGACCTTTGGTTTTTGTAACTCAGAACTCCATACTTGCCCTAAGACTCTTATTTTGTTGAACATTACAGAATTTTGGATGGGAAGGGCCATAATATGTGAAGCGAATTATTGTATCTTTGTTTTTCGGTTGATTTTCTGTTCCTGTGCTTTGCAGAACCTCTATTTCAAATTGACAAATTTGCAAGGTTCTACGGTTGGTCCTCCAACAATTGTCCGGACCTCCATTATTCTTGAAGTTGGAAATCATCAGCCCTCCATTCCAAGAATGAAGCAGTTGGCACAATCAATTGCTAATTCATCTTCAGGAAACTTGGGACTAAACCATACTGTATTTGGCAAAGTAAAGCAGATAAGCCTTTCTTCGATTCTAAGGCATTCTTTGAACAGCAGTGATGATGCACCTAGTCCAGCACCCATGACTCATCAAGATCATCGCCGTCACCGCCACCACCATCATCATCACCACCACCACCACCATAGCCATCACCGTAGTCATGAAGTAAAGAAGCATCTGTCTCCATCTCATGCGCCTGTACATTCTCCTGTGGAACGGTCCAAATATAGATCTCCACCCCCATCTGGTTATTCGTATAGATACACCGATAAGCCAAAAAATAAAGCTCATATGGCCCCAGTGGCTGAGCCAGTAGCTAACAATCATCATTATGCTTTACCTCCCTCCATGCCTCATGCAGTGTCACCATCATCTATTAGTCCATCACCTTCTGGTCGCCACTCTACAAATAATCCCAATAAGCTATGCCATCTCCAGCATCTGCAAAGACCCCGCTGCGTGCAATATCCCTCGCTCACACACATCATCCTGCTCAAGTGCAAGCTGTGGCCCCTGCTCCTAGCGCATGTGAGTCCTGTCTCTCTTTTCACATTTCCACAACTGCCAATTGTTGCTTGGAGTTAGTAGATTATTGGATAGAACAGCAGTTTTAGTTCTATTTTATGCAGACTTCAGCAATGAGTTTACACGACTGCAATTTGAGCGATTTTGTTAAATGATGTGAAGTGTGATGCTATTCTATGTCAGTAATACTAATGAAACTAGTTAGTGAGTTAATGCACGTCATTAGAAATTCTTACGCAAATACTTGATTAATATTATCATTTTTCTCTTTTTAAAGGTTTTCTGTGCTAGGTAACTGTTTCACCCTGTTATCTGTGTTGTCATATGTAAATTATTCAATTATTTATCCTGTTTCCTATTTATCATGTACTAGTTGGCATGTACGTGCAACGCACGTCTTCATAATCAACAGGACAATTTACACTAATAAAGAAAGTTGCAGGGTCTACATGTATTACTTCATTACACTTTTGTATCGGTTATAGAATTAATATTGCAAAGAAAATGATACTTATATAAGCATCATAGACCACCCGAATCCTTGTTCCGTTTCATGAGGGTTTCGTCATGACGTTTCAATACCTTTCTATTTTATGCCAGTATGCGCCTCCTGGCTAACCCTAGCGCTAGAGAGGGCGTCGTGCGACGACGGACGTCGTGTGCCTCTCTGATGCTCTGTAACTATTTTTTTCATGTCAATCATCTCAATCTGACTCTAGACAAAAGTTTCGGATTAGCTTGGGCTTGGAGGGAGATATTTGTCTATTTGGTAGCGATCACGGACATAGTTTTTATTTGATTCTATAAAAAAACATTGCTAGACATGCATGTACACTTCTTAGATATAGAGACATTCTATTCTCTCTTTTTTTTTTGAACAAAATATAGACGTTCTTTTCTAACTTTAACTTTTCGAGTGAAGTAGGAAACCAGTACAACATGCAACTACCGATCTTTCTGTTTCTTTTCTTCTACTTTCTTTTTACGGAATCTTTTTTCTACTACCTTCCAGCGATATGCTACCCAGCCGAGCTAGCATCAATTGTCAGCCGAGCTAGCGAGCCTCGCTCATACACATGAGTAGTCCGTTTGCGGCGCACATAACGCACCATCACGTAGAACAACAACTCCGACCGATTCCTTTACCGATCGGGATAGGCAGCCCGTACGACGTGCGGTTGTTCAGCGATCGCGAGGGCAAGAAAAAAAAAACCCGCTCCTTTTTAGGCAGTGGCAAAAACCATGTAATTTTCACAAAACGAAAAGGTGTGTTGAGTTGTCAAACATTGGAGCGATCTGGATCGTTGACCACATATTGAAGGGTTCAAATTTAATGTATCAACACATGTTTGCTCTTTTAATAGTAGTATAGAAATTAGCATATCATCTCTTGCTACTTATCATCCCCACTGTTTTGTTATTACAGCATTTGCCACCCGAAGGCATTCTTGTCAATGGGCCCTTGCGTTCCTGTTGTTTTTGCTGGCGGGTCTACCATGACAGTGTCTCCCTTGGGCACCGGTCTGTCTGTAAGAGCTACCATGCTGCTTTATGATGGTCGCATTAGGCGCAAAAAAAAGCACCGGTCTGTCTCCAAGATCTACCATGCTGTTTTTAAACGGTCACATTAGGCGCGAAAAAACAGCGCACCTAGGTGCTAGAGCATGTAAATAGTGGTGTCTGGGTATAAAGGCAAATGGGCATCTTTGTGTAAAGTGGTCAAAGCCAGAAGCGGCAGGCCCTTCGTGCTGTTGTGCATGTTTTGCCCAGTTTTGCTGTGCAGTAGTGGTGCTGAAAAGATGATGAAATCCGGTATAGCCGCTTATACTGTTTGATATCAGTATATATGAGTTGTGTCCAGTTCCAGTTCCCATGGATTCAAATTTTGCATCGACTGTTAATGTTCGGTATCTCTGCCAGTTTGCTCCTGCTTCTTTCAAATGGTAAACCCAATGCACATTGTGCCTTGATTTTGTGGTCCTCCAAGATCATCCTAGGGGTTGTTATAAACTGGGGGATGCAAGACATTTTTGCTGGGATTCGTGAGAAAATGCTTTCAGAATTTGCTCAGCATCTAGGAAATTGGTGTCTGAAATGATCTTTTTTAACGTGACTGCTAATACAACTTGAATGTGAACTTGATTTCCACGAAGCAGGAGACAGTAAAACATCAGCTTTGTGGAACTGTCGATGGAGCAGATATGGTGAGTGAGTTGATCACTCAGGTCATTCGGTAAATCGACTGTTCAGGCTAGGTTGTACTCCCTCCGTTTTTTCATATTAAAACATGTCTACATACATGTTGACACATGTGAATATGGACAAAAGCTAAAACATCTTATATTTATGAACGGAGGGAGTAGTAAAAACGTGAAGATACCTTGATCAAAAGAACTACGAACATAGAAGAGGATCTGGGAAGAAACCATTAAAATGACAGAAGAGAGGTGTAAATTATCGAGTACAATTGCTGAGATATCTTCTCTCCTCCCATTGCATTTTGCACCGCAAGTTGCAGTCACTGCATTTTGCTCTCTACACACTGCAATCGGATGTCTTTCTTTTCTTAGATCCGGGTTAATCTCATGATACTTCACGAAATCATTCAAGCATACAAAGACAAAAACCTTAGTGACTGGGTGCAGGTCAGTCACACAAAAAGAGGATCCATATCGAAGCCATATCAAAGCCTATTAGTTAAAAATCTATGTGTAGAAGATGTAAAGAAAAATGAAGGTTATTCTGCAAGGAGTGATCCATGACTCAATGAGTAGAGAAAGAGAGCAATTGAATGAATCAATGTCTGATGTACAGTTGGTCTGATGGTACATGCTACAACTATGCTGCAACGAAATACACAATTTACCAATTTTCAAGAATGTGAATTGAACGAAGATACACAAGCCCCCACTGGTGGATGCCAGAAGAAACAATGGAACGATTTTCCTGATCGCGTGGGCATACGAGGGTATCAGTTGTGCTGTCAATAAAGTTTATTGTGCTTGTTGTTGTCTCTCTTGAGTTGTACTTTCAGCTTTTTACCGCCTAATTGGAATCCATTCATCATACCTATGGCCGTCTGGGCAGAAGCAGGGGAATCATAGCTTACAAAACCTGCATCCAGCCAGGAACGGATTAATAAAAACCATGCTGGTATGTCGACAATTCTACGAAATCCCGCTAGGAGGAGTTAGTTACCGAAACATTTACTAGCACCAGTTGCTTTGTCTACAAAAACTTTGGCACTCAATACTCTACCAAAATTCTGAAATGCACTCGCTAGATCTTGGTCGCCAAATTCTTGTGGGATGTGATAAATGAATAAGTTGGCTCCAGGAGGACCTGCATACATGATACACATCATATGTAAAACATACTGAAGAGGAAATGACGAATGAATTTAACTATTTTCATAAGTACTAAAGGAGACAAACCCTCTATCTGAGGACCAGGGTTGCTGCTGGTACTTGAAGATGTGGGAGATGTAGCATTTGCATTTGGAACTTTAACCGAGTTATGAGAATTCATGTAAGGACGACTATTGATGGCACCACCAGGATATGATCCAGGATACTGCATACCAGGCGACGGTGGATAAGGGCTGCCCAACTGCATTGAATTGAATGGCCTAGGAACTGAGTTTGGGGAAAGTTCAGAATTGACGCCACGCATTGAGCTTCCTTGATTGACAGGCTGAGCCATATTGAAGGGTGCTTGATTTTGCATAGGAGATAAAGGGTATTGCATAAGTCCATAGGTTCCTTGTGGCTGCACAGATCAACAAACTGAGAATTATATACCACAACACAAGAAGTATCATATTCAGGGGCACTAATCAAAAGTCATAAGGCATCTTGTTTAACTAAAAGAAATATCGGCAGATCATTAACATGTTATTGATTCCAACTTAGTTTGGTCTTTACTTAACACTGCTAGCACATTGAAACTGCAGCGGTTCAGAAAATGCTATTAGCTTGTACGGACGACAATGGCCCTTTCTGTTTCTATGGGCACAATAAGCTCAATATTTTAATACTCCCTCCGTCCAAAAATAAGTGTCTCAAGTTTCCCAAAAAATGGATGTATCTATACATGAAACATGTCTAGATACATCCACTTTTGGACAAACTTGAGACACTTATTTTGGGACGGAGGGAGTATTAGAATTCACCTGGTAGCCAAATCCATTATACTGAGGCGCATATCCCATATGTAAAGCACCAAATAATGAACTCTGTTGCATGGCATTCGCCGACATATTAGATGGCTGAAATTGAGCCTTCTGCACTTTTCGAGCTTGCCTTTCTTTTTCTGTGTCAGCCCATTTTACAACCAAAGGTACACTTGAACCCTAACAAAAATATCAAGGAAACGTCAGGGTTTATACGAATCATGAAGTTGCAGAAGAAAGGGGCATAACTAATACAAATGTTCATTATTGCCCAAGGTATAAACTTATAACCATTACATAAGTGTAGCAAATAAACTGGATAGTTCCTATATGTAACCCGGTTCTCAATGCTCATAAACATCTAGAATGTTCAGTTCGAACAGGACAACAGAATCCAACATGCATGTGGGGCGAAGCAATTTCTGCGCCCATCTATGGTTAATTTGATCTGGATGTACAGATGTACTCCCTCTGTCCCCTAATGTAAAGAGAGATGGAATTATTCGAATACTTAAAAATCTCACAAACCTCTATTTTGTGCTTCCCGTTTAGAGCTTCGATAGCTGCCACAGCCTGCTCTTTTGTTTCATACTTCAGAAAGGCACAGCCGGCTGGAACATCCACAGTTGGTAAGCAACTAAATGCACAAACAAGTCTAGAAAAGAAGTAATATTTTTTCAAGTCATAAAAAAAGTAACTGTTTTCACAAGAAAATTTTTACCTTTGCTCGTCTGTTGTGAACCCCTCAAAATCTGCAAATCCTTGATATTTCCATATTGTGTAAATAAATCAGTCATTTCAGCATCTGTTACATTTTTGGGAGCATTCCAACGAAAAGTTTGTGCTCTGGAAGTAACAATGTGTACATGTCAGTAGAATGAGTAACAAAATAAAATTCAACCAATAATTGATACATAAGTCTCCTTGTGAATGCAATAATTTAAAAAAGCCTCATACCCAGCCTTTCCAGCTCTCCGTCTGCATATTTTACTTGCAGTGGACTTGGGGCCTGGTTTCAAAATGAGAAAACGTGGAAAATGTTAGGGATAGTTAGAGAGAGGTAACATCATGCCTGAAAATTCGTATGGTGTTTAGGAAATATACAAAGAAGATGTTGAAAAAACAAATCCCGTGATCACCAAAATATCTAGTACTAGTAGCCATTGGACTGCTGTTATTACTAGCTAACATGATCTAAAAACTCTGATTTTAAAAACATCTAAAAAATCATACTTTTGCTGGTGCATCATTCTTATCGAAGCTAAGGCATCTACTCTCTGAATTTACCCAAAAATCACGCATATCAATTCTACAAGAGAGGCCTGATAGACAAATACCCGTTGGTACTAACCAAGCACAGTAATATAATATCCTTCATATTTAGGGATGCAAATGAGAGTTTTAGGGTCGAGGTCAGATTCTAACCTTTCTAATCAGTCAATGACTTCCAGCAGAAGGGATGTAAAATTGGATGGAAGGGCCTGGGTACTAATTATGCGTGGACGCGTGGTAGGGACTACAGTTTCAAGCAGTGGAGTTCAACAGCGCCACAACTGGTACTAGAGGGGCCGGCAGTGCAATTTGGAGCAAATAATTTATAGTACTAACAGAAGTGTTTCATAGAATATTTGTACAAAGTTTTGTTTGCACCGCTGTACTGTGTCTACGTCTAGCATAATGGATGATGATATACATCCACATAGACATCAACGCAGTTCACCTCAACCAGATAAGAATTAAGGACACAACTCAACCAACTATTTTCCACAAAACCAAACAAAAAATGCCAAAAAGTGGTATGTTACATTAACTATAACAATCCAGGTACGTAACAATCCATCAATTGATTCTGCATGGGCATGGACAATCTTGGTAACAAATTCACCAGTTAACCATATTTGTAACGTAAATCAGACAAATCCTTCTACATTATAGTCTGTACTGCTACGGCAGGATCATTTCGGTTAAATAGCAACCTCAAAATGGCTATCTTACTTGCATGCAAAGATAGCAACAAAGGTCGTAACACGGTCACACAATAACTTAACGGATCACCAATAATGAGCCAATTTTCCTAGAATCTCCCATTAAGTATTCACTTAACCCTAACTAGACTGACATAGACATGTATTTACTCCTGATTTGTCCACCATGAACAATACCCGACATTCAAGAGCTCCCACAGTTGGTTAAATTATACCCGAGTTACCCAAGCAGATACATGTGCATCAAGCATGGTTGTGTCCACATACCCCGGGAAGTGTGCGTTTGTTGTGGTATGCATTCACTGCCTTGTCAGCCTCCTCCCTTGATGGGCAGATCAGGAAGCAGCAGCCTGCAATGTCCAGTATACTGTATATCAAGATCAAACTAAGATATCATGAGAGTAGCGAGACTATAGTCGAGCAAAAAGAGAGCAGAAAATACAAAATTCAATATCCACTGGAACATCAAAACTAACGAAGATTCTCATTTGAAAACAGAGGTGTAATATCATAGCTTGTAGCATCAGATTTCATTATCCTGAATCTTTCATAGTAGGGAAGTGTCTGAGAACAATGAAATGTAGTATTAAATAGCCAACAAATCCAGAGCAGAACCTCGAAATACCACGCAAAAGTAAATTCCTTGATGGGACCAATGAAATTCTGAAAACCACCGAAACAGCATCAAACACATTACAGTTCCACTGGTCCTAAATTCCAGCATATCACACGTACAGAGAGGATACATCTTCGTCCAGCTATTGGTTGAATTGAATCTGTACAAGCAAGGACAGCTTAATGAACCCGCTTAAATTCGAGCTCTAGCTCACCTAAAATGTTACCAATGAACCATACGTTAAATTCCGCATCCTAGGATCGAAACACAAACTTCTAGTGTCAACGAAAGTTAAACTTCTCCATAGAATTTTTTGTTTACAAATCCAACCCCAGAAATATCCCAAATCGTACGAGCAGCACGAAATTCCAGCATTTTTAACCGCATCTCTTGGTAAACCCCCACTAAATCGGCACAAAATCCGAGCTGGAGTGGCCGAAAAAACAGAGAATCTCAAGCGCTTCTGCTGTTTGACTTTTCTCCGAGTGACTCAAAATGAAAACGCCTGTTAAAGCAGACCTCGGCGAACGTTTTGACTTTTCTCCACAACGCACAAGTTAACAATTCAACGCAGCAAAATTCCCCGTGAAGAGCCTGGATTCCCCACCACATTGCGCCCGAATCGCCACGAAAGAGCCCCAATTCCCAGCAGAGCACCACGAAACCTTGTGGTCCGAACAAACAAAATCACCAGCTCAAACTCCTGGGCGGCATTGCCACCGCGAGCAGAAGGTAAAAAACGCGAAGCAACGGAACCATCCGTATTCCGTCGTCGGCCGCGGAACCAGATCCCGAACCCGCGGGAAGAGAAAAAAAAAAGGAGAGAGAGACAGGCAGGGACGGAATGGCATTGCGAGGGGGGAATGAACGAAGAGTACGGATCCGGACCTCGGGAGACCTTGGTGGCCTTGTCGCGGATGACGGTGACCTCGTCGACGATGGCGACGTCGCGGAACATGGCGGCCAGCTCGGCCTCCGTCATGAGCTTGGGCACCTGGCCGACGAAGAGCTTGACGGAGCTCTCCTCCCTGCCGCTCCCTCCGTCCTGCGCTCCCGCTCCCGCGGCCGCCGAGCGGGCTGCTGCTCCCTGTCACCGGCGTCCTCCGCCATTGGGTATGCCGCGGCGCGTGGCTGGGAGGCGAGCTCGCTGGCTGGCTGGCTGGCTGGCTGGCTTAGGGTTTGCGTGGGAATTTGGGGTGGCGACGACGGTGGAGGAGGCGGGGACGGAGACGGAGTCGGGGGCAATTAATAGCGTGTAAATAAATGGCAGGAGTGAATTAGGAAGGAGGGAGAGACAGTGGATATGGTATGATGGTACTACGGACTCCTTCCTGTCAAGAAGACAGGGAAGACAAGCTGGTGTCTCTACTTCCTCCCTTCTGTGATTTGATTTTGATTTTTTTTTTTCTCTTTTTTTTGTCCCAACGGTTTTCTAGCACACATTTTTTCTCTCTTTGAAATTGTTTTGCTGCTGTTTGAACATCAGACGGTCCTAAATATTCATCCTTTGAATAGACCTAAATTGCTTTGCTTGAAGGTGGCAGTGAAAGAAACTTGGCAACCATGGAAATGGACGAGTCACCATGGACAAGGACAGACAGGCGACGAACGGACGAAGGTTTTTTTTTTTTTTTTTGAACAGAGGATCGGTCCCGAAGGACCGCGAGCTTTCATTGATTGTCAACGCTGGAGTTACACTTTACAGATAAGCCCTCTAACAGAAAGAAAATTACACACAGGGCCATACAATTTGCACAAAGGACCTCACAATAGCTGAAAGAATCGCAATCAGGTCCAGCTCCTTCTCCAGCTCGACGGAACTGAGACGCAGCGCAGCCAACTTCATCCCCACCGGGGGCGCACCACTTGGGAGGAAGAAGCGGGAGCATGCTGCCTGCGAATCGAAGGGCCTCCGCAGGGGCTACTAGGCCTGGAGGTTGAGTCATACCTTCCGACGCCGGCCGGGAATCCGTCGCCGACATCCAAGGTGGGAGGGGTCGGGACGAAGGTATTGGAATTATCCCTCTCAGTCCTTGCACGTCCCGTTCAAAAAAAAAAGTCCTTGCACGTGGGAGCTGGCATGTCACTCTCCCTCTCGTTATAATCCGGTTTCTGATAAAAATGGCAACGGCGCATGAATGGTACTGCGGGTTGCAAACATGCATGTATTCAGGCAGAAAATCTCTCCTATCTAAAAGAAAAATTCCGTTCCTTCCTACGTATGGCAGAGTGCTTCGTCCGTCCGACATCCCGTCGCGAAACGTCGCCGAGCATTTCGTCCATCGACTCTCGCGTTCGCCGACAGGTGGGCCAACAAAATTGATCCCCCGAGTATCGACCTCGCCGCCGTCCTCCTCCAGCCCAAGCCCCTCACCCCGCCGGACACCGCCTCCAGTACGACCTCCACCTCCAGCCCAAGCTCCTCCACCAGCCGGACTGCTTCCTCAACTGGAAAAGCTCCTCCACGCTGTTGGCCGCGCCCCACCGAACCGTCCCCGACTTCGCCGCCGACCCGCCCACACAGATCGAGAACGACGACGAAGCATCCCTATCCCCTGCATCGTGCGGACGGTGGCGCTGCCCACATCCCCTACAGCGGCGCCTCCCCGCAGCGCCCCTTCCCGTTCCGCCTGAGCCGAGGCCGCCGAACAGGGGAGTGAAGAGGATGCTATGGACGATGCCACCGACGCCGCCGAACGGAGGAGAGAGAAGATGAAGCCGGAGGATGTCGTACGTGGGACGCCGAACCGGTGGCGTTGGACGGCCACTCCTTTCCGTGGACCGAGGAAGGAACGTACGCCCTGCACGCCGAGGCCTTGGAGCCGGACGCCCTGCTCACAGCTCATCGTGGCCGAGCCAGAGGAGGGGGTCTAGAGGAGGGAGGGAGGGCTGCCAGAAGACAGCAATTTCGAGCGCTTCCTGCCTTGGGCGACTCGTCCCTGTAATCTGAGGCGCCGCCGCGCCAGATTTGGGGGCATGTCTGAAACGGCGCCTGACGAGGTGTACCCTCATCAAATCCCATGGTTAAGGACCTAGGGTTGAGATTATGGGGAGAGAACATGGTAGTACTGGTAGTTTCGTCGGCTGACAAGCAGAGGCAAAGATTTACCCAGGTTCAGGCCCCTCGGGTGGAGGTAAAGACCCTACTTCCTGCTTGTCTGTTATTGATCGCTGGAGATTATGTGGTTACAAGGTGGCTCCGGCGAGATGACGATCTCGCAAGAGCTTTGGTGGTTCGAGTATGGCTTGGTCCTAGATCGGCACCCCTCCCAGCCTTTAAATAGGCTGGGTCTCGGGAGTTTATAACCGACCTAGTTTACACATAAGGAAAGTATAAACCGACTATGTCTATGTCTAAACTTGGAAGTTACTTCATCTTGTTGGGCCTCTCGTCTTGGGCTTCGAGTCGTATCTTCGCTAGTTGGGCTTTTAGTCATCACGTGCACCAGGTACCCTCACATAGGGTACCCGACATGTATATCCTTGTCAGTAGCCCCCGAGTACTTGTCTGACTCGAAGAATTGGGCATGGACTCGTTCGTAAGTGCACGTCATATTCTTAGTATATAATTGGAATTCCTGTATGAATAGCACATGTTGGCTATGTCGAGTATTTCATCGACTGTGGTTTTTGCTTATGATGATCAAGGGATAATAGCTTAGCAGGCCCAGTTCACTCGACGGATCGGGACTGGTTAACTACACATTTGGGTAACACCTTACTAGCTTTCAATCAAATCGAGTCCCCGGACACGAATCTGGAACAAACTGGTCAGATTCGACTAGCCGCTGAGGTCTTACTGAGTCGATCTGCAGTATAACTTTGAATTTTACCCAACGCGTCCGTCGGGATTTTTCATCATGTCTGCTGACACGGAAAGTATAAGGATTGACGTTGCTGGAACGGTCCTTAGCCCAGCTCGAAAGTTCGGCGGGTCTTACCTTTGCACTATGCGTGCAGCATCCGAGGTATTTGCGACGGACGCAACTCGGGAATGTTTCGAGTATGATTTTACATATGAACACAGTCGATATATTCATCGACTGACACTTTGACACTATTTTATCGGGTGCGCGACAGCGCTCCCGATGGGAGTAGCCCCCGAGATTGTGCTTTATTACTTGTAATGGAGGATAATCTCAGAATCACCCAGTCATGATCATCTTTAGTCGAATTTTTGATACGCTCCCGATGGGAGTAATACGTATTTGATCGTAGAGACAGTCGAGTGACCATACAGTCGACCACCAATCGAGTGATTAGTATGCTTTGGGCGAACCCGACATCTTTTCGGAACAAATTTGCTGCAATGACGTCAGGGATGACGTTTTTATGGCGACTGCGCCACCTGACACGCGGTGGCTGCGCTGTGCTGCGAGAGATGGGACGTGACACGTCTTGTGGGCCCATTGTACAGCCGTTTGGACTGGATTTGACCGTTCAGGCACGATTTCTCCGGGCCATGATGGTAGTTCCTAGATTCCCGTGCGTAGTGGGCGGAGTGGCCGGCGACGGTTGCCCTCCGTGGCTGCCACGTGTACGGTTAGATTTGCTTATGTGCCCACGATCGCATCGACGGTGCGGATTCTTTTGCTTTTGAGGTTAAAAAGGGGACGACGGCGTAAATAGTGTTTTTACTTGCCATTTGCTCTCCGCCGCCGCTACTTCTTCTTCCTCTCTCGCATCGCCATTGCCTCAGAGCAAAGCTTGCGCAACCACCACCGCGATGACGAAGCCTACCACCCGAAGGGGCAGGAGTGCTGCATCGGCGGACAGCGCCGCGGGAGCCGCTGCCAGCGGCTTGAAGAGGGAGAAGGGCGCGTGGACCAAATCCACCTGCAGCAAGAGGATGCTCACTGGCCTGCGGAACGACGGGCTGATCCCTGAGGACACCTCTCAAGTTCGCCTCCCCGGTGCCGAGGTAATCCCGCGCCCAGGCCCCAATGAGCGGGTCTGCTTTGTTGATTTTGTGAACAGGGGATTCTCCTTCCCTGTTCACAACTTTCTTCGTGCACTGATGCACGTGTATGGAGTGCAATTGCACGATTTCACGCCCAATGGGCTTTTGCACATTGCGTGTTACTTCGTCCTTTGCGAGTGCTTCTTGGGCGTCGCACCCCACTTTGGTCTGTTCCGCCGCATCTTCAACGTCAAGCGCCAGCACAGCACCAAGGGACCTGGTGGTTTTGGAGTACAAGCTCGACCTGATGTCGAGTACTTCAAGATCAACTTCCTGGAGTATGTGCAAGGATGGCGCCAGAAGTGGTTCTACATCAAGGATGTGACCATTGGCGACCAAACCTTCGGGTTGCCCTCCTTTGACGCAGACGCCCTGGTGAAGAAGAGGCCATCATGGATCGCCCAGCCGATCAGAGTCGAAGCCGAAGAGGCTAACATTCTGATGGAGAAGGTGCTGAAGCTTCAGACCACTGCTGGTCGAGAGGTCACAGGGATCCATCTGCTAGCCATTATGGCCAAGAGGCGAGTGCAGCCTCTCCGAGCCCGAGTGCATGCTTTGTGGGCATATGGTGGGGCTACTGATCCAACCCGCTCACGCGCAGTGGAGCTATCTGATGCGGAAGCGGAGAAGTTGGTAAGGAGCCTTACCAAGCTTACCGATGAAGATCCCTGCGAGATGAACTCGCCTGTGCCTCCTTATGAGACCAGCAACCCTCTGCCAGAGGAAACAATTGATACTACATCTCAGTTGATATGTTATGCATGTGTGATGTTGAATCCTTTGCTGTTTATGTGTGCAGGGTCACAAAATGTTTGAGTCAATGCCTCCCTTGCCAGAGAGCGGCCCAGTGCCAGACAATGAGCCACTCGAGGTAGATTCTGATGATGAGATGGCTTCACTCGCCACCGCACACACGCCAGAAGCCGATGAAGGCGATGCTGAGGTGCAGGGCAAGCAAAAGCGGTCACGCGACGCAGAGGATACAGCTGACTCGGAGGAAAAGGAAGAAGACAAGATGGAGTCGATGACGGCGCCACTCGAAATTCCTCCGATTCGCTCGCTTCCCCTCGACCACCGAAGAAATCGCGCCCGAGCATGGGTGTGCTTGCGCCTGGTCGATTGTGCGACCTTACTGAAGAGTAAGTACTATGTGCACTTTCTTTGTCATGTTATGAATAATATCACCTTGTATACTTATAATGTGTGAAACAGTATTTCCTCCGATGAGGATATGCCTCCGCCACCTACGGCGGAAAAGAGCAGCGCAGCGTCCACTGCACGGACGCTGCCACCAGAGCAGCCGCCTACCCCGGCGACTCCTGCCGCTACAGCCACATCTACGCCACCCCAGCCGGAGGTTGCAGCAACTGAGAGTGGAGCTGCGGCTGCAGGTGTCCCTGCGTCGACTTCTTCCTTCTTGGAACACGTAAGTTTGTGCTTGCCAAAGTTTGAATCAAATGCGAAATTTTTGCCTATACTCAGTTATTGAGTTATGAATTTGCCTATGTCGTGTACTTAGGCGTTTGTGCGAGAGTTGCTGAAGGCTGGTGCCCAGTATGTGCACAAGGAGACTGAAGCCGCCACCCTGCAGCAGCAACTCGAAGTTGCAAAGAGTGCATATCTTTTTATGCTATCACCACTTGTTGAGGGTGATTTCTCTTGCAGCCTAGTAATCATGTGCATCTGTTTTTGTAGAGGCCGTCACTGAAGCGGCAGAAAATTTGAACAACGCCACCCGTCGAGTGGCTGATCTGGAGAAGAGGCTGAAAACAGCCGAAGTTAGGGAGGAGTCGGCGATTGGTCGACTCTCTGCCGCCAGCACCAGCTTAACTGGTAAGAATTTTTGCTCTGCTCCTTAGATGTTTGAGGTTTCTGATACATGGTGCTGATTATTTTACCCTTATGCTAGGCGTGATGGATGGCCCGATTGCTACTGGCAAGCAGAGCCTTGGCACCTCACTTGATGAAAGTGTGGCTGTCTCGGAGGCCACCAGTAGCAGAGCAGGGGAGATGCTAACGCAGGCGGCGAGTGCCCTCCATGGCAGCTTCTTCCCCGGCGAGGAGCTACCATCTTCCTTTGCAGAGCTGGTTGATCTATTCAAGCCTGAAGGGACTGCCGTTGCTGACTTCAGTCGCGAGCAAATGGTAAGTGGTGCTCAGACTACTTTTCTCATGTTGCTCGCGCACGGAGTCGAGGCAGATTTTGACGCAGCCACAAAGAAGTTTCCACGGGGTCCTGATGGCAAAACCGTCGGGCTCGGCACTTGGATGGAAGCTGCCAAAACATATGCCCAACAGCTGGAAACAACTGTTGAAGAAAGGGCAGCCAAGGTCCAGGCGAAGAAAACTTCCTCCAAGAAGTCGACGACTTAGCCAGTGACCCCTTTGTTTGACTAGGTCTAGGAATTGCGTCACTTTGCTTTTGCTATATGTAAATTATCAGACATCGTATCTGTCTTGTTATGAAACATGAACTTCAGTGATCGTGAGGCGCAGCCCCCGAGCCTTTTGTTTGAATTCTTTTATGCTTCCTTATGCATTGAATTATTCTGACTGTAGAACCGAGCTTCTAAAACCATCGACTGGCCCTGTTGTGGGTGGTTCTTCAGAAGAATGTACAAGTAGAGATATTCTCTCCTTCACACTCCTTTTTGTAAAATGCACCTAAATGAATAAAATCCATATGTTCAAAATAAAAGAGTGTCCTTGTGATCCACATGGTATGCATGCACCAAACTATGTTGCCAGTTTGTCGACCACATCGCGGTCACGGGCAAGGACGCAGTGACAATCTTGTTGATGTCCAATCTCACCAGTCGGTGCATTCTCAACAAGTTAGTATTAAAGAGGAACTTTCAAGGTACTTCTTTGATTTGATCTCTTAGTTTTTTTCATGATGTTTGCCAGCATACAATCAATTTAGGTGGTTATGCATTTTGTACCGTATGTTGTTCTCATATACTAAAATAGGCAAACCTCTACTTGTCTCAACGCACGAGCAACGCACGGCATTCAAATAATTAAGAAACGCACAATTCATTTACTTGTATCAACCGTAGCAACGCACGGGCATACAACTAGTATCGATACAAATGGTAAACACACACATCTATGACGGCTACCCAACCAAAGGTCAATTATGGTGCAAACATAGAACGGAATTACTAATTCTTAGACGCCAGGAAATTAACCAAATCAGTTCCTCAAGAAAATTAACCAAATCTCAGCCGTCTGCTTAGTCATTAGATTTGTATCACGTTTCGTTCGATCAATGAAGTCGTAAGTGAGTTGCAATTGAGATTTTTTTAGTTACACATGAGTTGCAAACTCCCTAGCCACTAAATTTGCATCGCGATTCGTGTAATCTTTGAGTTGCAACTGAATTGCAAGTAGTCTTTTTCCCAGTTACACATGGTTACAACTCACTAACCGGTATATTTGATCATGATTTGTGTGATCTATAAGTTGCAAGTGGGTTACAACTAAGATTATGGGATGACGTAAACCTTTAAATCCCAGTCGCCAGATGACGAGGTGTACCCTCATCAAATCCCATGGTTAAGGACCTAGGTTGAGATTACGGGAGAGAACGTGGTAGTACTGGTAGTTTCGTCGGCTGACAAGCAGAGGCAAAGATTTACCCAGGTTCAGGCCCCTCGGGTGGAGGTAAAGACCCTACTTCCTGTTTGTCTGTTATTGATCGCTGGAGATTATGTGTTACAAGGTGGCTCCGGCGAGATGACGATCTCGCAAGAGTTTTGGTGGTTCGAGTATGGCTTGGTCCTAGATCGGCACCCCTCCCAGCCTTTAAATAGGCTGGGTCTCGGGAGTTTGTAACCGACCTAGTTTACACATAAGGAAAGTATAAACCGACTATGTCTATGTCTAAACTTGGAAGTTACTTCATCTTGTTGGGCCCTCGTCTTGGGCTTCGAGTCGTATCTTCGCTAGTTGGGCTTTTAGTCATCACGTGCACCAGGTACCCTCACAGTAGGGTACCCGAGATGTATATCCTTGTCAGTAGCCCCCGAGTACTTGTCTGACTCGAAGAATCGGGCATGGACTCGTTCGTAAGTGCACGTCATATTCTTAGTATTATAATTGGAATTCCTGTATGAATAGCACATGTTGGCTATGTCGAGTATTTCATCGACTGTGGTTTTTGCTTATGATGATCAAGGGATAATAGCTTAGCAGGCCCAGTTCACTCGACGGATCGGGACTGGTTAACTACACATTTGGGTAACACCTTACTAGCTTTCAATCAAACTCGAGTCCCCGGACTCGTATCTGGAACAAACTGGTCAGATTCGACTAGGCCGTTGAGGTCTTACTGAGTCGATCTGCAGTATAACTTTGAATTTTACCCAACGCGTCCGTCGAGATTTTTCATCATGTCTGCTGACACGGAAAGTATAAGGATTGACGTTGCTGGAACGGTCCTTAGCCCAGCTCGAAAGTTCGGCGGGTCTTACCTTTGCACTATGCGTGCAGCATCCGAGGTATTTGCGACGGACGCAACTCGGGAATGTTTCGAGTATGATTTTACATATGAACACAGTCGATATATTCATCGACTGACACTTTGACACTATTTTATCGGTGCGCGACAGCGCTCCCGATGGGAGTAGCCCCCGAGATTGTGCTTTATTACTTGAAATGGAGGATAATCTCAGAATCACCCAGTCATGATCATCTTTAGTCGAAGAAATTTTTGATACGCTCCCGATGGGAGTAATACGTATTTGATCGTAGAGACAGTCGAGTGACCATACAGTCGACAACCAATCGAGTGATTAGTATGCTTTGGGCGAACCCGACATCTTTTCGGAACAAATTTGCTGCAATGACGTCAGGGATGACGTTTTATGGCGACTGCGCCACCCGACCCGCGGTGGCATGCGCTGTGCTGAAGGAAACGCAAGATGCGTATGCTGAGTTGCAGTCGAGGTCATCCCCAACTACAGAGCGAGAAGCCTTTTTGCTTGAGGAGTTGGAGAGAATAAATCTGCAACTCGAATGTAAGACATTTTTGAATCATCGAGATCTCTTCTTAGCAAGGTGACTCGACTGGGCGATGATGAGCCCTTTGCTTTTGCGCAGGTGTTTGTTCTGACCCAATAAAGGAGGAGGCACGAATTCAGGATCGACTTGATGGTCATGCAAGTAGCACTGAATACTCCGCCCACCCCTTCTGGTCAGACAGGGAGAAGAGTGCCATTTTGGTAAGGCTTCTGGACCGTGCTTGGCGCACAGCCATTCGACTGGAGACTTGCAGGCTGGCTTTATTTCGAGTCCACGAAGCTTTGTTTCCTTTGAATGAGCAACCACAGGGCCTTGTGGCTTTGCTTTGTGCGATCGCACCTTCCGCACCTTGATTTGAAAAGGATTGCGATGGGACCCGCACCCTTACCAGGTGGTGGTCCTGTGCCGATGGAAGAGCACTACCAAGAGACACGAGTGGACGCACTGGTCCTAATCCATCGTGTGCTGAAGGAGGAGGAAAAATGGACCGAACCCAAGGAAGAACCTGTTGAGTAGGTTATGTGTATGGGAAGTAACTCCAAAGTGTAAAACGCAACACTTGTGATTATTGTACATTATTTGTTTACACGTATGCAGCCCCCGAGCCTGTTGAGCGGGGTGTATGAAGCAACATGCTGTAAAATTAGGACTATCCAGCCCCCGTGTATTTTGAGTGAACTTGATAGAAATATTTTAGAGTATCAAACATAAGCTGCACAGTCCATGACTATTTATGTGCGGTTATGAATTTTTGCAATACTTGAAGCTTCACTTGATGCTTCTAGGCTCAACCCTCGAATAATTGAGTGAGTTGAGCAACTTTTGTGTTTATGTATGATTTTTATGACCCAGCCCCCGAGTATTCGAGTGCGGCTGGGGTATTATGTTGTGAACAAGCGGAAACACATGCTTTTTGAGATAGCGCAGCCCCCGAGTGCTCGGGTGAGGCTAATTTTGTGAAATCAATTTATGCGAGTAGTAAGCAGGGAGAAATATGAGGAATCATGAATTATATTCCTTTTTTGAATGTTAAGCTGCAGGCCGCCTCATTAAAAACCTTCCAGTCCCCTTAGGTACCCTGGTAAGGAAAAGAGCGCGTCTGAAACCTGCAGCTATCCGACATATGTGCCTATTACATTGTTCGACTGATCAATCTAAGCATAGAAACGGCGCAGCTGCGCAACGTTCCAAGGATTATGCGAGAGTTCTCCTGTCTTCGAGTGCTTCAGTCTATATGCTCCACCACCAACGACCTCGGTGATGATAAAGGGTCCTTCCCATGGAGAAGCGAGTTTATGCACCTTCTTTTGCTTCAGTCGAAGTACCAGGTCGCCAACCTCGAAGGACCTGGTACGCAGTCGACGGCTGTGATAGTTGCGGAGGTCCTGCTGATAAACAGCTGTGCGTGCGAGCGCCGTGTTACGTGCTTCTTCTAGCAAGTCGACTGCGTCTTCGAGTGCTCGTCTGCATCTTCTTCATTGTATGCTTCGACTCTTGGTGCGTTGAACCTTACGTCTGATGGCAGAATTGCCTCTGCGCCGTAGACCATGAAGAATGGAGTGAATTGCGTTGAGGCGTTGGGTGTTGTGCGTAGGCTCCATAGCACAGACGGAAGCTCTTCTACCCAAGCACCCGCAGCCCTTTTGAGTGGCACCAGGAGGCGCTTCTTGATTCCACTTGTTACGAGCCCATTGGCCTTTTCGACTTGGCCGTTTGATTGCGGGTGCGCCACAGATGCATAATTGAGCGTGATATCTTGCTCTTTGCAGAAGGATTTGAATTCCTCAGCCGTGAAGTTTGTACCGTTGTCAGTGATGATGCTATTTGGCACACCAAAGCGGTATATGATGGATTTTATGAAATTGACTGCTGTAGCGGCAGTCGAACTTGTGATGGGTACTGCTTCAATCCACTTGGTGAACTTGTCGACCGCCACCAGAAGGTGAGTATGCCCTCCATGGGAGGATTTTTTGAGTGGCCCAACCATATCGAGCCCCCACTGGGCGAAAGGCCAGGCCAATGGTATTGTCTTCAACGCCGATGCGGGTGCGTGCGGCTTTGTGGCGAATTTTTGGCAGCCGATGCACCTTTTGACTATGTCCTCCGCGTCTTTGAGTGCTGTGGGCCAGTAGAAGCCTGCGCGAAAGGCTTGGCTACGAGTGATCGACTGCTGGCGTGATGCCCGCAAGTACCTGCATGAATATCACGAAGGATGGCTTGGCCATCTTCAAATGCTATGCAACGCTGGAACATACCTGATATGCTGCGTTTGTAAAGTTCACCGTTGATGACAGTGTATGCTTTAGATCGTCGAGTGACGCGTCTTGACTCTGTGAAGTCTTCGGGTACCTCGCCGCGGAGTATGTACGCGAGGAAGGGTTGAGTCCAAGTTGGCTCGATGAGGAGTACCTCGACTGGTGGGTCCTCTGTGCTAGGTGTTTTGCTCTTGGCTGGTGCGGCTGGTGCAGGAGTTGCCCGCTTCTTTTTGATTGATCTGTGTTCTATGCGCTCGAAGAAGACACCAGGTGGCACTGGTGCTTTGGTCGCACCAATGTTGGCTAACTTATCTGCTTCTTCATTGCTTTCACGCCCTATGTGCCGCAACTCGCAGCCTTCGAAGCTGCCCTCCATGATGTTGTACAAGTCACGGTAGGCGATCATGTTATCTGCGATTGCGTCACAAGCCTTCATTGTTTGCTGCACCACCAGATTCGAGTCGCCGTAGATCATCAGTCGAGTGCACCCGAGGGCTTTGGCCATCCTCATGCCATGGATCAGAGCCTCATATTCTGCTTCGTTATTGGATGGGAACTCGAATCCCATTTGCAGTATAGCGGAGCTTGTCGCCTTTTGGTGATATGAGGATGACACCTGCGCCTGCGCCTTCGTTTTTCTTCGAGCCATCAAAGTACATAGTCCAGGAATTGGACACATCTGGTGCTCCTGGGAGCTGAGCTTCAATCCACTCGGTGTGGAAGTCGGGTAAAACTTGTGCTTTGATGGCCTTCGGGTAATCATACCTGATGTCTCTTGGTGCTAGCTCGATGAGCCATTTTGCTACTCGCCCAGTCGCATTGGGGTTTGTGAGGATGTCCCCGATCCCTGAAGTGCTGATTACAGTGATCGGGTGCTCGGAGAAGTAATGTGTCAGCTTCCTTGAGGACATGAACACGGCGTATGCCAGCTTCTGATAGTGCGGGTACCGCTGCTTTGATGTGGAGAGCACTTCACTCAAGTAATAGACTGGACGTTGTATGCTTTGGGCGTGTCCCTCCTCCCTGCGTTCGACCACTAGAACAGTGCTTACCACCCTGTTAGTTGCAGAGACATATAGGTATAGTGGCTCGCGTTCCCTTGGTGCTACGAGGATTGGAGGGCTTGTGAGGACTCGCTTGAGGTCCGTGAAGGCTGCTTCGGCTTCTGGCGTCCACTCGAACTTATCTGCTTTCTTCATCAGTCGATAGAACGGGAGTGCTTTTTCGCCTAGCTTGCTGATGAATCGACTGAGCGCTGCTACTCGACCCGCCAATTTTTGCACGTCATGGAGCTTTGAAGGCCTTTGCATCGTCAAGATGGCCTGTATTTTCTCCGGGTCCGCCTCGATTCCTCGAGCTGAGACTAGATACCCGAGGAGTTGCCCGGCTGGCACGCCGAACGTGCACTTCTTCGGGTTGAGCTTGATGTGGAAGCGTTTGAGGTTTGCGAATGTCTCTCGCAAGTCATCAGTAGTGTGTTTTCCTCTCTTGTGGTGATGACGATATCATCTACATAGACCTGGACGTTTCGCCCAATTTGCTTCTTGAGGCAATCTTGCATCATGCGCTGGTATGTTGCGCCTGCGTTCTTGAGCCCGAAAGGCATTGTGGTGTAGCAGTAGACCCCGAGTGGGGTTATGAACGCCGTTTTCTCTTCTCTCTTCCTTCATCCTTATCTGGTGGTAACCCGAGTAGGCATCCAGGAAGGACAAGCGAGCGCACCCGGCGGTGGAGTCGACGATCTGGTCGATTCGAGGTAGTGGAAAGTGATCCTTTGGACAACACTTGTTGAGTGCTGTAAAATCTACACACATCCGAAGGATGTCTGTGTGCTTCTTCTCTACGAGTACGGGGTTGGCCACCCATTGTGATTTCTTGATCTCTCTGATGAATCCTGCTGCGAGTAGCCTGTCGACTTCGGCTTCGACTGCGTTCTTTTTGGGCCGGATATGCGGCGCATTGTTTGCTTGACTGGTTTAGCATCTGGAAGTAGCTGGAGAGAGTGCTCGGCGAATTCCCTGGGAATACCTGGCATGTCTGCTGGACACCATGCAAATATATCCCAGTTCTCACGGAGGAATTCGACGAGCGCGCTTTCCTATGCGATAGGCAGACTCGACGAGACATTGACTGTCTTGGTCGGGTCAGTCGGGTGCACCTGATGCGATTTTGTGTCATTGGTGGCATTGAATGCTCTGTCGACTGCCACCTTTTTGTGCTCTGGCATAAGTGTTCGATCGTTGGAGACCGCTAGATCAGCGAGTGTTGCTTCCATGCCAAACATCTCAGAGATTTTGCTGAATTCTCGATCACAAGAGTCAGACTTTTGGAAGTTCCCCTTACTGTGATTACTCCTTTTGGTCCAGGCATCTTCAGCTGGAGGTATGCGTAATGTGGCACCGCCATGAATCGAGCGAACGTCGGGCGTCCAAGTATAGCATGGTATTGTGACTTCCAGTCGACCACTTCGAACTCAATCGACTCTGTCCTGAAGTGGTGCTTGTCCCCGAACGTTACGTCGAGTTGTATGGTGCCCTCTGGGCTTATTGCTTTCCCTGGAACGATACCGTGGAAGGTATTTGAGGATCTTGGCAGGTTTTCGACTGACCTATTCATTTTGCGGAGCGTATCTGCGAAGATGATGTTTATGCCGCTCCCCCATCCATGAAGACCTTGGACATAGCGTAGCCTCCAATTTGCGCGTCGAGTACCAGAGCGGAGTGCCCTGGGCGAACAACCGATGGAGGGTGGTCCTCTTTGCTGAAGCTTATTATAGTTTCGGCTCCTTTCAAATATTCTGTTACCGCAGGGGCGACATGACCGCCATGTTTACTTGTCGAGTGCGAAGTTTTTGCTCCCTGTTGGAAGGTCGACCTTTCTGTATCATGTACATCTGCCCTTGGGGTGGAGGGTACTGCGGCTCGTCTACCCGCGGTATGTGCTGTATGGCACCCGCGAGGTTTCCGCCTGGAGCAGGCTGTGGTGGTGGAGGTGGTGCCATCAGAACAGGCACGTTGTTTGGCTGAGGCACGGGTGCAGGTGCTTGTGCGGCTGCTGCCTTTCTGCGATTTACGTAATCAGTCGCCATTTGGTCGAACTCCCTGCAGTTTCTCATCGAGTGGTTGGATCGCAGTTTTCCGTCGTCCCCCTTGTACAGGTGGAATCTGCAATCAGCGTCCATCTTTTCTTCGAATGATCGCTCAGATTGTGCCCGTGACTTGCGCCAGTCCTTCCTCTTGTAGCTATCACTGCGTTGGCCGCGATCTCGGCTGTCTCGACGGTCGTCTCGACTGTCCCGTCGATCTTCTGATCGCTGGTCGCTTCTGTCCTGGTCATTGCGTGGTGTAGAGAATCCAGCCGCCATGAATTCGGGTCTATCGTCGTCGTAATGACGTTTTGAACGCTTGCGCCTTCGATCATCCCTGTATGAGTCTCTGCGGCTTCGACTGCCGCTTTCATGATTGTCACGGGGTGAGGACCCGCGTGTTGTGCGCGCCATATCTTCTCCATCTGCCCACTCAGTCGCGGTCATCAAGAGGTTAGCCACAGAGGTTGGCTTTTTGCGACCGAGTGCTTCTTTGAGGTCATGCCTGGCGAGTCCCATTATGAAGGCATCCATGGCCATGTCTTCTGATATTACTCCGACTGAGTTGCGTATCTCAGTCCATCGTCTAATGTATGACCTCAGCCTTTCGTCTGATCGTTGCACGCAGGCCCGCAGTTCCTCGAACGTTTTTGGGCGCTCACACAGAGGCTCGAAGTTTTTGATGAAGTCATCGCGGAAGTGATCCCACGAGTCGTACTTTGATGAAGGTAGGGCCTTGAGCCAGTCGCGGGCTGTGCCTTCGAGCATCAGTCGTATGTACTGCATGGCTGTGGTGTTCGTGCCTCGCTGGCATGCGACAGCCAGCCTGTAATCTTCCAGCCACCCGGAAGGTTCCTGTCGACCCGTGTACTTGGGCTGTTCAGATGTGAGTTTGAACCCTTTGGGCATCCGTGTCTCGCGGACGCGTCGAGTGAAGCACAGAGCTCCATGTGGCTCAGGCTCTCGATCGGAGTATGAGTCGCTACTGTATGATCTGCGTGACCTGCTCCTGGACCTGCGCCTTCGCGAGCCGCTTCTTTCCTTCGAGTGGTGGCGACGACCACTGTGATTATGCTCTTCCCGAGGCGCGTCGACTAGGGCACGGTCTCGACTCCCACCTGGAGTTCTTGGAACTTGGCGTATGGCCTTTGCAGCTAAGGCGAGTGATTTGATCTGTTGGCGGTGTAGTTTTGCATTGGGGTCATCCGCTGGGGGCTTGATTGCCTCCAGGTATGCTGCAGCGGTGTAGAGAGCACCTGCTGCTGTTTTGGGCACCGGCAGTCCTTCCTCGTCGTATGTCATGAAGGAGTTGCCTAAGTTGCGGGTGAGTGCCGCCTTCTCGCCTGGCGAGAGGTGTGACAACCTTGATCTGGGTCTTGTGTCTGCTCGCCCGGTGGAGCTCAAGGAGAGCTGTCTTCTGCGCGCACTCGACAAGCTAGCCTGCTTTTTGCGTTCTTCGAGTGTGGCTCTTATCTGCTTCAGTCGAAGTGACTCCTGCCAGTTGAAGTACTGGAAGGTCAACATCTCTTCTTGTGTTGCGTCTGCTGGCATCATTGTGCACTCCTTGATAACTTTATCTGCTTTTGCTGCCATCTCAGCAGTGATTGTGAGGGTTGTGGCTCCGTCCGGCATAGTGACTGTGCACGGGAATTCTGTAGGCCTGCGGCTGGCCGCAGTGTCTGATGTTTCTGCTGCGATGGCAACGTAGACCTGCTGGGGTATGACCCGAGGGTATGTGTGTATGCTTTCGAGTCCTGTCATGGACTCGACATCTTCATCGAGGCTCATGTCTGAGTCCGTATGTTCATCGAGTGGTCCGTCTGGACGGATCTCGCAGTCGACGCCTTCATCGCCTATGCTCATCTCGGCGTCGGCGAGGTTGTTATGAATCTCGAAGTCGAGGTTGTTGTTGGCGCAGATCTCGGAGTCGACGTGGTTGTCGATATGAGTTTCGAGGTCGTCGAAGTCGCTAAGTGAGATCCCGCAGTCGAAACTATCCTCGAGTGGGAGATCCAGCTCGAGATCGTTTGTGCGGTATGCTGATTCGGCCTCCTCGCCCTGGAGCTCTTCAATGAGCTCGCGCATCTCTCGTGTGGACATGGTTGTTGCAGACGAACAAGCTTGGAGGGTCGACGATGGTATGGACACAGTTGAGGGATCCGCAGTCGAAGGAGCCGCAACCGATGGAGCCTCGGGTGCGGAAGTCGCGAGTTGGCGTGGATCTGTCAAGTCCTGCACACCAAGCTTGTTGACGAAAAAATTGAACGAACCAACGGTTAAACCCAAACCTGACTCGAGATCAGAGAAGGCCTCCTGGAATCCTGGCGAGTGTGGCTCGAAATCCATCAGAGGATCCGATGCGCTTTTTGCAGGTGAAGCTGACGTGTTGCCGTTTGTCGAGTGAGCCGGCGAGTTGCCGTGTGCCGCCTGAGTCGGCGAGTTCTGGTTTGTCGATGCAGCCGGCGAGTTGCCGTTTGTAGATCCGATCGGCGAGTCGCCGTTTTCCGATGGAACCGAAGAAACCGCGAGTCCAGCACTATTCTTTCCCACAGACGGCGCCAATTGACGAGGTGTACCCTCATCAAATCCCATGGTTAAGGACCTAGGGTTGAGATTATGGGGAGAGAACGTGGTAGTACTGGTAGTTTCGTCGGCTGACAAGCAGAGGCAAAGATTTACCCAGGTTCAGGCCCCTCGGGTGGAGGTAAAGACCCTACTTCCTGCTTGTCTGTTATTGATCGCTGGAGATTATGTGGTTACAAGGTGGCTCCGGCGAGATGACGATCTCGCAAGAGCTTTGGTGGTTCGAGTATGGCTTGGTCCTAGATCGGCACCCCTCCCAGCCTTTAAATAGGCTGGGTCTCGGGAGTTTGTAACCGACCTAGTTTACACATAAGGAAAGTATAAACCGACTATGTCTATGTCTAAACTTGGAAGTTACTTCATCTTGTTGGGCCTCTCGTCATGGGCTTCGAGTCGTATCTTCGCTAGTTGGGCTTTTAGTCATCACGTGCACCAGGTACCCTCACAGTAGGGTACCCGAGATGTATATCCTTGTCAGCGCCCAAGGATGGCGAGTATGGCGTCCAGACATGCGACATGTCGGGTACTCCCTCAGCTCGCTGGGGCCCCTTGCCTGCCCGATGTCGGACCTCGGGGCCGGCGGCCGCGTCAAGATGTTCGGACGCTGACGCTCGGGAACGGCAACATCTTGTCAATTTCTGGAAGAAGAGCGGGTAGCCTCCGCTGCATCTTTCCAGGTCGGAGAATATCGAGAGCGGCAGCAGCACCGTGGTCCGTCAGCTTCTTAATTCATCGGTTCTCTTGTTCTTCAGTATTTGTGCCTATGTCTCTAACTGATAAGTAGCCTAAAGAGTATAGTGCATTTTTTGTCTTTGTTTTTCAGTACAGTTTAACCTCTCTGAACCTGAAAACTCTAAAGCCGAAGAGAGCAGCCTCGGAATTACTTTGCAGGCTCTTACGAATGGTTCTCTTTGCATACTTCAAATGTGAGAGTCAATCGAGTAGCAGAGATGTCAGAAAGCAGAATATATAATAAGCAGGTAAAAACATGTGAACTTGTTTTCATACAGTGCTATTGATCCAATATACATGCATGTAGTACGGCAGTGCTATTATATGCAAATTATTGAAAACCTTAGCAACGCACGTGCATTTAGAAAATATGGTACCTATTGGTTCTTCAAATCTGCAACAGTACTATGTGTCATGTATTGCAGCATGCAGTTTGGTTTTCGTCTTGACCGTGTACTTACCTTCTAAGGTTTAACTCTAAGCAGGTTCGGTTGTATCATCCCTTTCTTTGTCTTTTTGTATTGTAGCATGCAGTTTGGTTTTGGTCTTGGCCGTGTATTTTGCGCCTCTTGGTGTTTTTTTCGAATACAAATGACACATTTTTTTAGAAAACATCTACTTTCTCACACTGAATTCATTCCCTGCAATAGCAAGTTACTTCTATGTTGTTTAGGAGTAAATTTGTTAATCTTTCTTCTTGGTGAACTAGCACGGTTCTAATTTCTCTAAACACTTCAATTCCATGTCACGTGAGCAAGAAATAGGCCAAATACCTCAATTCTTGCTCAATCCATGACTCTGAAATTCAGTGTCTTGCATGTGCTAATAATTAATACTCATCGAGAGAGCATTCAAGACCGCCAATAAGATTTACGGAAGATATAGTCGTTGGGTAATCTGCTCAAGAGGAAGTCACAGGAGGGGGTCAGGGTGCTGCTGCTCCTGCTCGTCTGGGATGACCCGACGGCCCTTCTCTAAAGCTGCTTGGTTCTGTTCTCCATGGTATATTGAAATTGAATATCTAGATGCACATCATTGCTCCATCCATGACATGATTGAAGCCTACTTAATTCGGGCCATCCACATATGACTTTGTACACCTTTTATGGTGTCTTAATTTGGAACTTTTTCTGTAGAAAACATTGCAGGCCTTCACAAGTGTATGCTGGTTCAAATGCAATCATCCAGGCCACTAAGCTTGAAGGTGCAGCTTCCATTAAGGAGAACAACCCAGCTCCACCTGAGGCTCATTTCCCACAATCAATTTTACAGAACCCTCACTTTTCAGGGAATACAATTTTTTGTGATGCAGTTTTTGAGATGCAGCAGAATTTATCTACAAAACCTGCAGGTATTTTAGGCCATAGCAACAACCACTTCCAGCAGCTGCACGTCTCAGCGATGTCTCCACCAGCGTCTTCACCACTTCAGGCTGAGACTTATGGGCTCCTGCTTGCAATAATGTTGACATATGTTCTTCATATCCAAGACCCCTATTTCTACACTGATTGTTCAGTGCTTGCCTCTGCAGCATCGGCGACAAACATTTTCTCGGCACCAGGTCATTGTGAGAACATGCCCTTGCTAGCTCAAGTCCAAGCAAGCCCATCCTTCCATTAGAGCAGCATCACACACATCAACATGAATGATAATATCAAGGCTCATCATTTAGCTAGACTTGCTCTTAAAATTCAGTCTAGACCTGTAGCTTTTAGAAAATTATGCTCATGTTCAGAAGAATGTACAAGTAGAGATATTCTCTCCTTCACGCTCCTTTTTGTAAAATGCACCTAAATGAATAAAATCCATATGTTCAAAATAAAAGAGCGTCCTTGTCATCCACATGGTATGCATGCACCAAACTATGTTGCCAGTTTGTCGACCACATCGCGGTCACGGGCAAGGACGCAGTGACAATCTTGTTGATGTCCAATCTCACCAGTCGGTGCATTCTCAACAAGTTAGTATTAAAGAGGAACTTTCAAGGTACTTCTTTGATTTGATCTCTTAGTTTTTTTCATGATGTTTGCCAGCATACAATCAATTTAGGTGGTTATGCATTTTGTACCGTATGTTGTTCTCATATACTAAAATAGGCAAACCTCTACTTGTCTCAACGCACGAGCAACGCACGGCATTCAAATTAATTAAGAAACGCACAATTCATTTACTTGTATCAACCGTAGCAACGCACGGCATACAGCTAGTATCGATACAAATGGTAAACACACACATCTATGACGGCTACCCAACCAAAGGTCAATTATGGTGCAAACATAGAACGGAATTACTAATTCTTAGACGCCAGGAAATTCACCAAATCTGTTCCTCAAGAAAATTAACCAAATCTCAGCCGTCTGCTTAGTCATTAGATTTGGTATCACGTTTCGTTCGATCAATGAAGTCGTAAGTGAGTTGCAATTGAGATTTTTTTAGTTACACATGAGTTGCAAACTCCCTAGCCACTAAATTTGCATCGCGATTCGTGTAATCTTTGAGTTGCAACTGAATTGCAAGTAGTCTTTTTCCCAGTTACACATGGTTACAACTCACTAACCGGTATATTTGATCATGATTTGTGTGATCTATAAGTTGCAAGTGGGTTACAACTAAGATTATGGGATGACGTAAACCTTTAAATCCCAGTCGCCAGATGACGAGGTGTACCCTCATCAAATCCCATGGTTAAGGACCTAGGGTTGAGATTATGGGGAGAGAACGTGGTAGTACTGGTAGTTTCGTCGGCTGACAAGCAGAGGCAAAGATTTACCTAGGTTCAGGCCCCTCGGGTAGAGGTAAAGACCCTACTTCCTGCTTGTCTGTTATTGATCGCTGGAGATTATGTGGTTACAAGGTGGCTCCGGCGAGATGACGATCTCGCAAGAGCTTTGGTGGTTCGAGTATGGCTTGGTCCTAGATCGGCACCCGTCCCAGCCTTTAAATAGGCTGGGTCGGGAGTTTATAACCGACCTAGTTTACACATAAGGAAAGTATAAACCGACTATGTCTATGTCTAAACTTGGAAGTTACTTCATCTTGTTGGGCCTCTCGTCTTGGGCTTCGAGTCGTATCTTCGCTAGTTGGGCTTTTAGTCATCACGTGCACCAGGTACCCTCACAGTAGGGTACCCGAGATGTATATCCTTGTCAGTAGCCCCCGAGTACTTGTCTGACTCGAAGAATTGGGCATGGACTCGTTCGTAAGTGCACGTCATATTCTTAGTATTATAATTGGAATTCCTGTATGAATAGCACATGTTGGCTATGTCGAGTATTTCATCGACTGTGGTTTTTGCTTATGATGATCAAGGGATAATAGCTTAGCAGGCCCAGTTCACTCGACGGATCAGGACTGGTTAACTACACATTTGGGTAACACCTTACTAGCTTTCAATCAAACTTGAGTCCCCGGACTCGAATCTGGAACAAACTGGTCAGATTCGACTAGGCCGCTGAGGTCTTACTGAGTCGATCTGCAGTATAACTTTGAATTTTACCAAACGCGTCCGTCGGGATTTTTCATCATGTCTGCTGACACGGAAAGTATAAGGATTGACGTTGCTGGAACGGTCCTTAGCCCAGCTCGAAAGTTCGGCGGGTCTTACCTTTGCACTATGCGTGCAGCATCCGAGGTATTTGCGACGGACGCAACTCGGGAATGTTTCGAGTATGATTTTACATATGAACACAGTCGATATATTCATCGACTGACACTTTGACACTATTTTATCGGGTGCGCGACAGCGCTCCCGATGGGAGTAGCCCCCGAGATTGTGCTTATTACTTGTAATGGAGGATAATCTCAGAATCACCCAGTCATGATCATCTTTAGTCGAAGAAATTTTTGATACGCTCCCGATGGGAGTAATACGTATTTGATCGTAGAGACAGTCGAGTGACCATACAGTCGACAACCAATTGAGTGATTAGTATGCTTTGGGCGAACACGACATCTTTTCGGAACAAATTTGCTGCAATTACGTCAGGGATGACGTTTTATGGTGACTGCGCCACCCGACACGCGGTGGCATGCGCTGTGCTGAAGGAAACGCAAGATGCGTATGCTGAGTTGCAGTCGAGGTCATCCCCAACTACAGAGCGAGAAGCCTTTTTGCTTGAGGAGTTGGAGAGAATAAATCTGCAACTCGAATGTAAGACATTTTTGAATCATCGAGATCTCTTCTTAGCAAGGTGACTCGACTGGGCGATGATGAGCCCTTTGCTTTTGCGCAGGTGTTTGTTCTGACCCAATAAAGGAGGAGGCACGAATTCAGGATCGACTTGATGGTCATGCGAGTATCACTGAATACTCCGCCCACCCCTTCTGGTCAACAGGGAGAAGAGTGCCATTTTGGTAAGGCTTCTGGACCGTGCTTGGCGCACAGCCATTCGACTGGAGACTTGCAGGCTGGCTTTATTTCGAGTCCACGAAGCTTTGTTTCCTTTGAATGAGCAACCACAGGGCCTTGTGGCTTTGCTTTGTGCGATCGCACCTTTCGCACCTTGATTTGAAAAGGATTGCGATGGGACCCGCACCCTTACCAGGTGGTGGTCCTGTGCCGATGGAAGAGCACTACCAAGAGACACGAGTGGACGCACTGGTCCTAATCCATCGTGTGCTGAAGGAGGAGGAAAAATGGACCGAACCCAAGGAAGAACCTGTTGAGTAGGTTATGTGTATGGGAAGTAACTCCAAAGTGTAAAACGCAACACTTGTGATTATTGTACATTTTTGTTTATACGTATGCAGCCCCCGAGCCTGTTGAGCGGGGTGTATGAAGCAACATGCTGTAAAATTAGGACTATCCAGCCCCCGTGTATTTTGAGTGAACTTGATAGAAATATTTTAGAGTATCAAACATAAGCTGCACAGTCCATGACTATTTATGTGCGGTTATGAATTTTTGCAATACTTGAAGCTTCACTTGATGCTTCTAGGCTCAACCCTCGAATAATTGAGTGAGTTGAGCAACTTTTGTGTTTATGTATGATTTTTATGACCCAGCCCCCGAGTATTCGAGTGCGGCTGGGGTATTATGTTGTGAACAAGCGGAAACACATGCTTTTTGAGATAGCGCAGCCCCCGAGTGCTCGGGTGAGGCTAATTTTGTGAAATCAATTTATGCGAGTAGTAAGCAGGGAGAATATGAGGAATCATGAATTATATTCCTTTTTTGAATGTTAAGCTGCAGGCCGCCTCATTAAAAACCTTCCAGTCCCCTTAGGTACCCTGGTAAGGAAAAGAGCGCGTCTGAAACCTGCAGCTATCCGACATATGTGCCTATTACATTGTTCGACTGATCAATCTAAGCATAGAAACGGCGCAGCTGCGCAACGTTCCAAGGATTATGCGAGAGTTCTCCTGTCTTCGAGTGCTTCAGTCTATATGCTCCACCACCAACGACCTCGGTGATGATAAAGGGTCCTTCCCATGGAGAAGCGAGTTTATGCACCTTCTTTTGCTTCAGTCGAAGTACCAGGTCGCCAACCTCGAAGGACCTGGTACGCAGTCGACGGCTGTGATAGTTGCGGAGGTCCTGCTGATAAACAGCTGTGCGTGCGAGCGCCGTGTTACGTGCTTCTTCTAGCAAGTCGACTGCGTCTTCGAGTGCTTCGTCTGCATCTTCTTCATTGTATGCTTCGACTCTTGGTGCGTTGAACCTTACGTCTGATGGCAGAATTGCCTCTGCGCCGTAGACCATGAAGAATGGAGTGAATTGTGTTGAGGCGTTGGGTGTTGTGCGTAGGCTCCATAGCACAGACGGGAGCTCTTCTACCCAAGCACCCGCAGCCCTTTTGAGTGGCACCAGGAGGCGCTTCTTGATTCCACTTGTCACGAGCCCATTGGCCTTTTCGACTTGGCCGTTTGATTGCGGGTGCGCACAGATGCATAATTGAGCGTGATATCTTGCTCTTTGCAGAAGGATTTGAATTCCTCAGCCGTGAAGTTTGTACCGTTGTCAGTGATGATGCTATTTGGCACACCAAAGCGGTATATGATGGATTTTATGAAATTGACTGCTGTAGCGGCAGTCGAACTTGTGATGGGTACTGCTTCAATCCACTTGGTGAACTTGTCGACCGCCACCAGAAGGTGAGTATGCCCTCCATGGGAGGATTTTTTGAGTGGCCCAACCATATCGAGCCCCCACTGGGCGAAAGGCCAGGCCAATGGTATTGTCTTCAACGCCGATGCGGGTGCGTGCGGCTTTGTGGCGAATTTTTGGCAGCCGATGCACCTTTTGACTATGTCCTCCGCGTCTTTGAGTGCTGTGGGCCAGTAGAAGCCTGCGCGAAAGGCTTTGGCTACGAGTGATCGACTGCTGGCGTGATGCCCGCAAGTACCTGCATGAATATCACGAAGGATGGCTTGGCCATCTTCAAATGCTATGCAACGCTGGAACATACCTGATATGCTGCGTTTGTAAAGTTCACCGTTGATGACAGTGTATGCTTTAGATCGTCGAGTGACGCGTCTTGACTCTGTGAAGTCTTCGGGTACCTCGCCGCGGAGTATGTATGCGAGGAAGGGTTGAGTCCAAGTTGGCTCGATGAGGAGTACCTCGACTGGTGGGTCCTCTGTGCTAGGTGTTTTGCTCTTGGCTGGTGCGGCTGTGCAGGAGTTGCCCGCTTCTTTTTGATTGATCTGTGCTCTATGCGCTCGAAGAAGACACCAGGTGGCACTGGTGCTTTGGTCGCACCAATGTTGGCTAACTTATCTGCTTCTTCATTGCTTTCACGCCCTATGTGCCGCAACTCGCAGCCTTCGAAGCTGCCCTCCATGATGTTGTACAGTCACGGTAGGCGATCATGTTATCTGCGATTGCGTCACAAGCCTTCATTGTTTGCTGCACCACCAGATTCGAGTCGCCGTAGATCATCAGTCGAGTGCACCCGAGGGCTTTGGCCATCCTCATGCCATGGATCAGAGCCTCATATTCTGCTTCGTTATTGGATGGGAACTCGAATCCCATTTGCAGTATATAGCGGAGCTTGTCGCCTTTTGGTGATATGAGGATGACACCTGCGCCTGCGCCTTCGTTTTTCTTCGAGCCATCAAAGTACATAGTCCAGGAATTGGACACATCTGGTGCTCCTGGGAGCTGAGCTTCAATCCACTCGGTGTGGAAGTCGGGTAAAACTTGTGCTTTGATGGCCTTCGGGTAATCATACTTGATGTCTCTTGGTGCTAGCTCGATGAGCCATTTTGCTACTCGCCCAGTCGCATTGGGGTTTGTGAGGATGTCCCCGATCCCTGAAGTGCTGATTACAGTGATCGGGTGCTCGGAGAAGTAATGCGTCAGCTTCCTTGAGGACATGAACACGGCGTATGCCAGCTTCTGATAGTGCGGGTACCGCTGCTTTGATGTGGAGAGCACTTCACTCAAGTAATAGACTGGACGTTGTATGCTTTGGGCGTGTCCCTCCTCCTGCGTTCGACCACTAGAACAGTGCTTACCACCCTGTTAGTTGCAGAGACATATAGGTATAGTGGCTCGCGTTCCCTTGGTGCTACGAGGATTGGAGGGCTTGTGAGGACTCGCTTGAGGTCCGTGAAGGCTGCTTCGGCTTCTGGCGTCCACTCGAACTTATCTGCTTTCTTCATCAGTCGATAGAACGGGAGTGCTTTTTCGCCTAGCTTGCTGATGAATCGACTGAGCGCTGCTACTCGACCCGCCAATTTTTGCACGTCATGGAGCTTTGAAGGCCTTTGCATCGTCAAGATGGCCTGTATTTTCTCCGGGTCCGCCTCGATTCCTCGAGCTGAGACTAGATACCCGAGGAGTTGCCCGGCTGGCACGCCGAACGTGCACTTCTTCGGGTTGAGCTTGATGTGGAAGCGTTTGAGGTTTGCGAATGTCTCTCGCAAGTCATCGAGTAGTGTGTTTTCCTCTCTTGTGGTGATGACGATGTCATCTACATAGACCTGGACGTTTCGCCCAATTTGCTTCTTGAGGCAATCTTGCATCATGCGCTGGTATGTTGCGCCTGCGTTCTTGAGCCCGAAAGGCATTGTGGTGTAGCAGTAGACCCCGAGTGGGGTTATGAACGCCGTTTTCTCTTCATCTCTTCCTTCATCCTTATCTGGTGGTAACCCGAGTAGGCATCCAGGAAGGACAAGCGAGCGCACCCGGCGGTGGAGTCGACGATCTGGTCGATTCGAGGTAGTGGAAAGTGATCCTTTGGACAACACTTGTTGAGTGCTGTAAAATCTACGCACATCCGAAGGATATCTGTGTGCTTCTTCTCTACGAGTACGGGGTTGGCCACCCATTGTGATTTCTTGATCTCTCTGATGAATCCTGCTGCGAGTAGCCTGTCGACTTCGGCTTCGACTGCAGTTCTTTTTGGGCCGGATATGCGGCGCATTGTTTGCTTGACTGGTTTAGCATCTGGAAGTAGCTGGAGAGAGTGCTCGGCGAATTCCCTGGGAATACCTGGCATGTCTGCTGGACACCATGCAAATATATCCCAGTTCTCACGGAGGAATTCGACGAGCGCGCTTTCCTATGCGATAGGCAGACTCGACGAGACATTGACTGTCTTGGTCGGGTCAGTCGGGTGCACCTGATGCGATTTGTGTCATTGGTGGCATTGAATGCTCTGTCGACTGCCACCTTTTTGTGCTCTGGCATAAGTGTTCGATCGTTGGAGACCGCTAGATCAGCGAGTGTTGCTTCCATGCCAAACATCTCAGAGATTTTGCTGAATTCTCGGTCACAAGAGTCAGACTTTTGGAAGTTCCCCTTGACTGTGATTACTCCTTTTGGTCCAGGCATCTTCAGCTGGAGGTATGCGTAATGTGGCACCGCCATGAATCGAGCGAACGTCGGGCGTCCAAGTATAGCATGGTATTGTGACTTCCAGTCGACCACTTCGAACTCAATCGACTCTGTCCTGAAGTGGTGCTTGTCCCCGAACGTTACGTCGAGTTGTATGGTGCCTCTGGGCTTATTGCTTTCCCTGGAACGATACCGTGGAAGGTATTTGAGGATCTTGGCAGGTTTTCGACTGACCTGTTCATTTTGCGGAGCGTATCTGCGAAGATGATGTTTATGCCGCTCCCCCATCCATGAAGACCTTGGACATGGCGTAGCCTCCAATTTGCGCGTCGAGTACCAGAGCAGAGTGCCCTGGGCGAACAACCGATGGAGGGTGGTCCTCTTTGCTGAAGCTTATTGTAGTTTCGGCTCCTTCAAATATTCTGTTACCGCAGGGGTGACATGACCGCCATGTTTACTTGTCGAGTGCGAAGTTTTTGCTCCCTGTTGGAAGGTCGACCTTTCTGTATCATGTACATCTGCCCTTGGGGTGGAGGGTACTGTGGCTCGTCCACCCGAGGTATGTGCTGTATGGCACCCGCGAGGTTTCCGCCTGAGCAGGCTGTGGTGGTGGAGGTGGTGCCATCAGAACAGGCACGTTGTTTGGCTGAGGCACGGGTGCAGGTGCTTGTGCGGCTGCTGCCTTTCTGCGATTTACGTAATCAGTCGCCATTTGGTCGAACTCCCTGCAGTTTCTCATCGAGTGATTGGATCGCAGTTTTCCGTCGTCCCCCTTGTACAGGTGGAATCTGCAATCAGCGTCCATCTTTTCTTCGAATGATCGCTCAGATTGTGCCCGTGACTTGCGCCAGTCCTTCCTCTTGTAGCTATCACTGCGTTGGCCGCGATCTCGGCTGTCTCGACGATCGTCTCGACTGTCCCGTCGATCTTCGCGACTGTCCGTCGATCTTCTGATCGCTGGTCGCTTCTGTCTGGTCATTGCGTGGTGTAGAGAATCCAGCCGCCATGAATTCGGGTCTATCGTCGTCGTAATGACGTTTTGAACGCTTGCGCCTTCGATCATCCCTGTATGAGTCTCTGCGGCTTCGACTGCCGCTTTCATGATTGTCACGGGGTGAGGACCCCGTTGTGCGCCATATCTTCTCCATCTGCCCACTCAGTCGCGGTCATCAAGAGGTTAGCCACAGAGGTTGGCTTTTTGCGACCGAGTGCTTCTTTGAGGTCATGCCTGGCGAGTCCCATTATGAAGGCATCCATGGCCATGTCTTCTGAAATTACTCCGACTGAGTTGCGTATCTCAGTCCATCGTCTGATGTATGACCTCAGCCTTTCGTCTGATCGTTGCACGCAGGCCCGCAGTTCCTCGAACGTTTTTGGGCGCTCACACAGAGGCTCGAAGTTTTTGATGAAGTCATCGCGGAAGTGATCCCACGAGTCGTACTTTGATGGAGGTAGGGCCTTGAGCCAGTCGCGGGCTGTGCCTTCGAGCATCAGTCGTATGTACTGCATGGCTGTGGTGTTTGTGCCTCGCTGGCATGCGACAGCCAGCCTGTAATCTTCCAGCCACCCGGAAGGTTCCTGTCGACCCGTGTACTTGGGCTGTTCAGATGTGAGTTTGAACCCTTTGGGCATCCGTGTCTCGCGGACGCGTCGAGTGAAGCACAGAGCTCCATGTGGCTCAGGCTCTCGATCAGAGTATGAGTCGCTACTGTATGATCTGCGTGACCTGCTCCTGGACCTGCGCCTTCGCGAGCCGCTTCTTTCCTTCGAGTGGTGGCGACGACCACTGTGATTATGCTCTTCCCGAGGCGCGTCGACTAGGGCACGGTCTCGACTCCCACCTGGAGTTCTTGGAACTTGGCGTATGGCCTTTGCAGCTAAGGCGAGTGATTTGATCTGTTGGCGGTGTAGTTTTGCATTGGGGTCATCCGCTGGGGGCTTGATTGCCTCCAGGTATGCTGCAGCGGTGTAGAGAGCACCTGCTGCTGTTTTGGGCACCGGCAGTCCTTCCTCGTCGTATGTCATGAAGGAGTTGCCTAAGTTGCGGGTGAGTGCCGCCTTCTCGCCTGGCGAGAGGTGTGACAACCTTGATCTGGGTCTTGTGTCTGCTCGCCCGGTGGAGCTCAGGGAGAGCTGTCTTCTGCGCGCACTCGACAAGCTAGCTTGCTTTTTGCGTTCTTCGAGTGTTGCTCTTATCTGCTTCAGTCGAAGTGACTCCTGCCAGTTGAAGTACTGGAAGGTCAACATCTCTTCTTGTGTTGCGTCTGCTGGCATCATTGTGCACTCCTTGATAACTTTATCTGCTTTTGCTGCCATCTCAGCAGTGATTGTGAGGGTTGTGGCTCCGTCCGGCATAGTGACTGTGCACGGGAATTCTGTAGGCCTGCGGCTGGCCGCAGTGTCTGATGTTTCTGCGGCGATGGCAACGTAGACCTGCTGGGGTATGACCCGAGGGTATGTGTGTATGCTTTCGAGTCCTGTCATGGACTCGACATCTTCATCGAGGCTCATGTCTGAGTCGTATGTTCATCGAGTGGTCCGTCTGGACGGATCTCGCAGTCGACGCCTTCATCGCCTATGCTCATCTCGGCGTCGGCGAGGTTGTTATGAATCTCGAAGTCGAGGTTGTTGTTGGCGCAGATCTCGGAGTCGACGTGGTTGTCGATATGAGTTTCGAGGTCGTCGAAGTCGCTAAGGAGATCCCGCAGTCGAAACTATCCTCGAGTGGGAGATCCAGCTCGGGATCGTTTGTGCGGTATGCTGATTCGGCCTCCTCGCCCTGGAGCTCTTCAATGAGCTCGCGCATCTCTCGTGTGGACATGGTTGTTGCAGACGAACAAGCTTGGAGGGTCGACGATGGTATGGACACAGTTGAGGGATCCGCAGTCGAAGGAGCCGCAACCGATGGAGCCTCGGGTGCGGAAGTCGCGAGTTGGCGTGGATCCGTCAAGTCCTGCACACCAAGCTTGTTGACGAAAAAATTGAACGAACCAACGGTTAAACCCAAACCTGACTCGAGATCGGAGAAGGCCTCCTGGAATCCTGGCGAGTGTGGCTCGAAATCCATCAGAGGATCCGATGCGCTTTTTGCAGGTGAAGCTGACGTGTTGCCGTTTGTCGAGTGAGCCGGCGAGTTGCCGTGTGCCGCCTGAGTCGGCGAGTTCTGGTTTGTCGATGCAGCCGGCGAGTTGCCGTTTGTAGATCCGATCGGCGAGTCGCCGTTTTCCGATGGAACCGAAGAAACCGCGAGTCCAGCACTATTCTTTCCCACAGACGGCGCCAATTGACGAGGTGTACCCTCATCAAATCCCATGGTTAAGGACCTAGGGTTGAGATTATGGGGAGAGAACGTGGTAGTACTGGTAGTTTCGTCGGCTGACAAGCAGAGGCAAAGATTTACCCAGGTTCAGGCCCCTCGGGTGGAGGTAAAGACCCTACTTCCTGCTTGTCTGTTATTGATCGCTGGAGATTATGTGGTTACAAGGTGGCTCCGGCGAGATGACGATCTCGCAAGAGATTTGGTGGTTCGAGTATGGCTTGGTCCTAGATCGGCACCCCTCCCAGCCTTTAAATAGGCTGGGTCTCGGGAGTTTGTAACCGACCTAGTTTACACATAAGGAAAGTATAAACCGACTATGTCTATGTCTAAACTTGGAAGTTACTTCATCTTGTTGGGCCTCTCGTCTTGGGCTTCGAGTCGTATCTTCGCTAGTTGGGCTTTTAGTCATCACGTGCACCAGGTACCCTCACAGTAGGGTACCCGAGATGTATATCCTTGTCACCTGAGCAGTTGAGCTCTAGGCGCGCCCAATATATAATGATTCTCAGATCAAATATATTTTTATACGGGAACAACCATGTTTTGTTCTGATACTCCAAAAGAAAAAGGAAAACATCTCAATCAAATGTTAGACAAGATTTCCCCCCTTAGAAACAGAAAAAAGAAAGAAAGAGAAAATCGACATGGTGTAAGCAATCAGAATGATCATTCGACTGCTTTGGCATGTGATAAAGAAAAGGGAAAGACAATGATGTCTCTAACAGTTTGTCTGAAACGATCCATCCTGGCCATAGAGGCTGTCTTCTCTCTAATCTAATTAAACCCGGCGAGAGACAAGGCACTAATCACACGATCGAGTGGCGGCAGCCAACGCTGGCAGAAGGAAACCGCTCCAGCGCATTCCAGTTGTTCAGACAGGGCCAAAGCGAGGGAGGGAGAAGATACAGACAGGGCGGCGGGGCGGGCATGCCACTCGATCGGCAATTGTTCCGGGCGAACATGCATGCCCGCGAGCGCGAGGCTCAGGCTAGCTAGGCTGGAGTCCAGTGCGGCCACATGCCGCATGCCATGCGGGCTGGCCATCAACCAGCTAGCCTAGCTGCGCATGGTCAACTCATAACCACCACCCAGATTAACACATTCCCTTTTGCGTCACCCGCTGATTAAATATTCCCCCTGGAATCCAACGATATGTTTTTTTTAGAAAGTGACCACTTTTTTTTTGTTCTGACAGTTGTGTGGTTTCTTCTTGGAAGAACGTCGAGACCGTTGGATCTCAACCGACGCTGCTCCTGTTCGTACATAGACAAACTCCTTTGCTTGTTTTCCGCGTAATTGATGCCTGACCCTTGCGGAAACACCCGCCATTTTCTCCTGGCCCTTGCCGAGACACCCCTGGCTGTCAATGTGCCTCATTTTGTCGCTGACAAGGTGAGTCTGGACCCCAGGTCATTGTGTACGCAACACAGCTTTTGTCTGGATGTAGATAAGCCTTGGCATTGAGACAGAACCTTAAATAAACGTACACAATGGCTTGGGGTTCAGACCCACCTTCTCAGCGACAAAATGAGACACATTGGGACAGCCAGGGGTTTCAAACGAACTTCAATAGCACAACTGCACACAGAATTATCTTTTCACATAGGTAGCATATCATCGCAGTGTAAAGTTGCCCTTCCGATTCAAAGGGAGAAAACAAAAACACTTTGCAGCGACGTACTACTAAAAACCTGGGTGAAAAAGCACCGACGGGCTTTTCACCACTACCTAAAGTCGGATCTAGAGCGCAGATGCGACGACACTGAACGCAAACGCGGCCCAGACAGGCCTAACCAAACCACGGGAGTCAGTCAGATAGATGGCAGAATCTACAATTTGCTAGCTGGCGCGCGGACCAGCAGCTCGTCTGGAGCTCTCCTTCACAGCTGGGGAGGAGGAGCGGGGTAAGCGACCGGCGCCGAGGCATGCTGGGGAGGAGGCAACGGCTTGATGTCCCGGGTGCGCATGTACTCCAGGAACTGCCCAGGCAGCTCCTCCAGCAGAGACTGGACGACGGTGACCGTCCCACCTGCTGATAAAAGGTGCTGTCAGCTATGAAACTCGGGGGATGTTGCAGGTCAAGAGTCTACTATTTTGTGTTGCCAGTAACAAGGACGCAAGTGATGCTGACCTTGGACTTCTCTCACAGGGACAAACTGGACGATGTCGCGTGTCGCCACCCTGCCGCTTGCGCTCTCCAGCCGCTTGCCAAAGTCTGCATCTAGGATCTGCCAAAGCCATGGAGAATTGTCAGATAAACATTGGTGGTAATTTGTGTTGGAGCAGAAAATAAAGATCACCAAGCAGCGTGTTACAATCCTGCAGCCTCCGTTTATCAGGGACTTGAGGAAACTATTACATGTGGTAAGTAGACAAACTTTCTAGTGGGTGCAAGTGAATGCCTGCAGCTTAAGAAGTGCAGCGTCCTGGCACGACAAAACTGCCGTACTAAAACTACTATGAAAATACCCACATGCATAGGCACAAAATGTAACAGTGCAGCCTATATCTACAGTGTACAAAATGCCTGCATTCAGCGCATTCAAGACTGAGCTGACAAGCAAATATTCCGAAAATGAATTATTGACTGCAAATGAAGTAAAGAATACTTTACCCTCATCTGTGTGAAATCAGCATTTCCTACTCCCACAATGAGAATTGACAATGGCAAATCTGAAGCCCTTACAATAGATTCTATTGTTCCTTGCTGGTCAGTGATAACACCATCCTGCAAACAATGCTCAGGTCAACTTTATGAGCTAATAACAGAGGCGACAAGGGGATGTCCGATTACATACCGTGATAATGAGCAAGACAAAGTATTTGTTGTTTGAATACTGCACAGAATGGTTGGTAATTTCTGCAGCTTTGTTGATCACGGGCCCAAACAAGGTTGGCCCAGCAAGAGAAACACTGTAAAGAGTGGAGGTGTAGGCAGACATGATGCCTTCAACTCCAACTACCTGTGACAGGAACAGAAAAAAGTGAATATCAATGCCGGTCTAGTTGCTCTCATTTTTTGGCCTCATTCAGCAACATTTAGTAACAATACCAAACATAATTTGTAGCACCATATTTGCCATGACAATAGGTGACAGTTGTGGCTATTACAAGGGTGATGGCACAGAATGTATTACAAGGGTGATGGCACTGAATGAACAAGGTTCCAGATATTTAAACTTTTACTAAACACAAACAGCAAAAAATATCACAAGACCATCGCAATTTTATAATCATGACATTCACAGGTCCAACAGGAATTTAATTTCTGAATCATCAATATCGGCACACTAACATTTGTAAGTAAAGGCAAAAACAGGAGGCTAATAGCTGAACACAATTGGGCTTAAAGCACTACATACATGCACGTGAGGCATTAATTGTTGTTCTATTAATACTAATGAAAAAAGAGGAAACAAAGAAAGCTTGTAGCTTAGGAGTTCCATCTTGTGAACATATCCGGAAGTTGGTTTTATAGGGGAATGATTCATATTGGTAGCGTTCACTATCAGAAATTAATTAAATAAGATATTGACAGTATCTCATCAGGCATAAATCTCACTCACCTCACAGTCATTGGTAGTTGCATTCAAGTTGAAACAGTGAGATATATCTCCTAATTGTGGTATCTTGCACCAAAACCCCATGCAGGGAACCGCCTATCACTGTCATAAAACTGCAGAACTTCGCTAACCCCTAGTATTGCCTGGTACAGGAAATGGTTAAGTGAGAAGGTTTTCAGTTTCAGGAATATCTTAGCATTTCAGACCGCTCCTAACCTGCTGGTACGAGTTTGGTCTGCCAGAGGGGTCAATGTAGTGCAACGACTGTGGTGCACGAGGGTCACCATTTGAAGCTGGAAACACATAATAAAATAATAAGCTGACATAAAACACAAATGATTGACAGAGCTGCATACATTTATGCTCACAATTAACACTAACCAGTAAAATCAACAGCCACCATAAAATTGAGCTCAAAACCACTGGAAATATAGTCCAAGAAAGTATGTTGAACTTTTTCCTGGAACTTATCCAAGAACAGCTGTCCTTTTAACTGAAGACAGATTGGGTACATCAGAGGGATTAGATGGAGTGATTTTTTTGTTATGCGTCATAAAAAGAAAGAACTAACCTTTCTTTGTCCCTTATTGCTGTAAAAAAATGCTCCAGACTTTGAATTATATAGATTTTCAAGCTGAGTGATAGTTGTCTGAAGGGACCTATTTGTCAGACATGCAACAAAAATAATTAAACTCAGGATCAATGGCGAAAGATGCCAAAATACTTCCTTAGCCAACCTACCCAATAAGCTCATGGTTGCCACTGTCATCGAAATCAAAGCACTCAACTAGCAGTGGGTTATCCTGAAATAAAGTAGCATATTAGAAAAGGAATCAGATTAACCTTGCATCACATGTGCTAAGCAATGCCAAAACAATTATTCCTATACCAGAAATATGTACTTGCCTTGCTACTATATTGTTGTGACGTCAATTTTACGGGCCTCCAAACAGGGTTTAAGTTGTTCATGACCACTTCTGTTTTACATATAGGAATAGCAATAGAACTTTCTGACAGTCTTGATACTCTCAAGAAGGGATCCTACACAACAAAAATCATTATTTCACAACTGCAAGTAAGAGTTCCACCTTATAACTGCAAAGAAGGTTATCCATACACTTTTGGAGAATGTATCCATGTTGTCCAGGTTTAGGCAGTGGAATGTCATCTCAACTGCCATCCTTGACGAAGAAGTTTCTTCAGCATGTACTGTCACCGTGCCCAGAAGGGCATGTCCAGAACCACTTCGGAGGTTTAACGTCAGGCTATGGTTGAATTTTGTGACAATCTGTGAAAGAGCAAATTGGTGCAAAATAAATATCAAAAGGATGCACTCGTGCTCTTTCTCTTCTTTATTTGCACCTATTTAGAGAAATTGTATACTGCAACTAGATTATGCATTGGATCATGTAACTGATATTGCACAACCTCGGATAAATTGCAGCATGCTTCCCCCAGAAAATCTTGCTGAGCCAAGTTCAACATCTTCATAAGATTAAAAAAAATCAGGCTTCGAAAGTTGCATATAAGGTAACAGACTAGGAATTGTAAGCAGGATATACTGTTGCCGTCTTGAATGAGTCACTGAGGTAAAAGACAGCCTACAAAAGATATGCTACCATATTTTTCGCAACACGAAACAATTCAGACAATACTGCATCAGCTCATCGCCCAGATTATTTTGAGCAAATACACTCATTGACTAAATGTGCACAATATTTATGAAAATTTGCATATCTTTCATCTTTTGACCTGATGCTACATTATGCTGGGGCAAAATAGTGAGCAAACAAACACCAGCTAGCATGCTCACACGTGTGCAGAACAAAGAATGAGTCCCCAAACGTACATGTAATGTGCAATCTGGCTACTACATGTTTAACACCATTTACTCAATCCATTAGTCTAGGAGGGTGAACTATTTTTTGGAAAAAATATGCATCTCCATGTTGGATTTTTGGTAGGAAAACAATCTACTGTCTTTCTTTACCACTTATTAGGCACATACACTCTGTTTAATAACATATTGGCCCTTTTCTCCTCCATGACTACCTTGTCTTGTTCTGACCATCGAACCTACTTTTAATAATTATTTTCTATTAGAAGGAAAGGATTAAAGGATTTACACCAATAAATGTGGCCATAAAATAACGAATAAGAGTGAAAGAAAACAGAAACTAAATTTCAAGCATGGACCACAAACATTAAGTACTTGAACTGAAGGTGCAACAAAAACATGAATTAAGGGAAGATAATATACCTTCACTGGTGTATTGTGGTACTTGGTGTCAATGTCATATATCCTGAATCTATTATGAGCACAAAGCAAAGTAGCAGTAAGCATGAGCTTTCTAAAAGTGATATACTATATGTTATTATCCTTATAAACTTACACGAGCGGTTGCACCATCTCAAATTGGTAATTTATCATAGATTTTGTGATCCACAAGGGTTCCAGTGAATTCAATATCACTTCGCTGCGGCCAATCTCTTCTAGCTTTCCGTCCTTGTTTGCGTATATCACCATCATAGGATCACTCTGCACAAGTAAGCAGATGATACTTATAGCTGGGAGAATACATACACATGGCACAAGAAAAGCAACCAAACAGAATTAAGCACCATAATTTTCTGTTACACATACATGCTGTAAAAGATTTTGTACACCTACTAGTAAAATGAAAACTTGACAGCAGGATTACTTTGCATTTTTCAGTGTAGCTGGTGCAAAGCCAACATATTAAACACAATATATTGGCAATGGAATGATCTTGGTGTGCAAAAACAGATATCGGGAAAAAAAAGAGCACTGTCGTGAAAATGAGGAACATCACTTTCTGGTTTGGTGATTTCAACTCTTCAAAATGTAGGCCCTATTTTTCTCAAATAAAACTGAATATTAACATGCAACAGGTAGTTGCTCCACTAAAACTGTTGTTCTTTATGTAGAACTTTAGGGCTAAACTAGAAATTCATTTTTTGCTTGCCTTCTGTAACACAACTATGTCAATTTGAAACATCAAATATTGCTTGCACGCATTATTTTTTTTGGTTCTAGGAAAAGTGAAGACTGTACAATACGAGGTTATACAAATACAAATGACATGTGGATACAGAAGAACAAGCCTGCATCAGTTCACACAAAACGACATACAATTTTCTTTGTGTTACACTTATCTATTTCAGAAAAAAGAAGCCAAAAGAATAACCAACATTGAGCAGCACCTACTTCAGTTCCAACAGAGTTTAATTTCATTTCGTAAATTAAGATGCACTACTGAAAAGGGAATAAGAATATACATATCGAAGTGCTGCAACAACTGAATGGTAGTCTGTACCTTAGAAAGAGCATCCATATTCCTCAACTTGGAGGCTGAGAAGGATAACTGCAATGCAGGAAGATGACAAATGTTAGTGAAGGAGAACACATTGGCATCCACAATCGGCTAGTTGGGAACATATTAGCATGCAATGGCCACGTACATCGAACTGGTTCTACAGTATCACCAGCTGGAACAGACAGGGCTTCAACATAAGGAAAAAAAGAACTCCAACTCTCCAAGCATAGACTATCTTTGTACAAAGCATTAAAACTACTATAAAACATTTTAATAGATCAACTCCAAAATATGAAACAAGAAACTGCACAGTTATTCTACACATTGTCATAAAACCATGATACAAGGGTGGCACATAAATCACACAATATCATGTTGTTTCAACAATTTTTTAGTTGAAAGGATTGACTAAACCGTTAACAAAATACAAAATTGGCTAGTTGTGTCGTAAAGGATATGACATAAAGTTTCCTCTAAAGTGTATGCACATTGGTGCTGATCACCCTCTACCCAACGTTGTTCCGTTTTTAAAGCACAAGGTTGATGTCAACCACCAACTCCAACCTAGAACATATTTGACCATTCCTGGTCCACCTCCAAAAAAATCTCCAGCATCAAAGTTTTAATTAAAACCTAAAATAATGTTTTCCAAACACCTGTCCATCAAAATATTACTTGCCACACAGCTGAGTTAACACCGACAGAGATGCATTTACCAAGTAATTTGATGAAAATTCATAAAATTAAGGACAGTCACATGAAACACCGCAATCATCGTGAACATACTAGTGAGAAAAAAAAACCCTATATATGCACATTAATCCCGAGCGACTCCAATGAGAAATCGAAGGGGATCAGAAGATGGGTTGGGGAATTTCTGATTACAGCCGTTTGGTTCCCGAGTAGCAGTTGAAAGTAAAATGGTAATTACAACAGTTTTAACTGGACGACATTACATCGACAATAAAACCAGATAACGTGCGAACCGCTATTTTCAGGCTTACAGGACATGGTGTTCACACAAAACCCCATATTATTCAGAGACGAGCGCCAGCAATTCAGAAGACCAAATTGAAACACAACTATTCTGAAGAACTTACAGGACATGGTGTTCACACAAAACTAGATTACTGACGCTATTCTGAAAAACACTTGTAGCTTTAGGCTAACAGGGACAGGCCCTTGACACCAAACCCCAAATCCAGAGACGAGCACCACCATTCACAAAACCCGCTTCAGACACAACTCTAAGTAAAAAATCTCCCCAAATATTGCCGCAAAGTGAGGCACGCTTGCAGAAAAAAAAAGTGAAATCTACACCAAAACCGACGCCGTAATTCGCACGGACAGGACATTCGGGACAACTGACAATGCCGAGAAGCTCGGTGGCAGCAAATCGCAGCATCCAGCTCGCTGTGACAATGAAGCACATGTACCAAAATAAACGGCACCAAACCCCACCTAACCGGACAGCGAAAGCCCGCTCCAATCGCGATCGCCACGACCCCAGTCGGTTCCCCTCCAAAAACAAAACCCGCGAGTGAACAGCGACCACATGGTGGCGCTAGGGTTTTCCCGTGGACTGGACTGGAGTGGAGTGAGCTCACCTCGAGAGGGGTGTAGAGGCCGCGGAGCGCGTGGCCCTGGAAGAAGTGGTCGACCGCCTCATTCGCCCCGCCCTGGCCCTGCGCCGCCGCCTGCCCGCGGCCCGTCCCGCCGCCGCCACCGACGGCCTCCTTGCCGCCGCGCACGTCGCCGGAGAAACAACCCCCCATATCTCTGATCTCTCTGGAGCCGGCCCTCGAGTTTTTTGAAATTAGTGGACTTGTGAGTTGAGAGAGACAAGCGCGTTCGCAAAAATCCGCCCTGAAGGCTCTCCGGGAAGCAATATTTGTAGGCGCGTCACGGGCAGACCTGCCAACAGGAGTCGAGAGAGAAGAGGAGGACACGTCGTCGATGAGGTCCCACGCGTCAGTGTCGTTCCATTTTTGGGAAACCTGGCTGGCCTTTCTGATTTTTGGAAAAGGAAAAGTTTCCTATTCTTCAGCTACCGCTATTGATACTCACGCGGTTCCACGGTTTTAGCCTCGTTCGCCAACGGTCGCCGCGATGTTTCGTGGAACCAAAGGGCCTCACACGCGGTTTCTAGGCTTTATTGCGGTGCTGGTAACTAATGCCATTTTGGTTAAGTGCTTAATTTTTTTTTGAACCCAATGGAGGAGGAGCTCCACGGTCTTTTTAATAAAAGGAGTGAGACACCAGAAATTCGTCCAGACTGGGATTCGAACTCTGGTGGGCTGGCTGCACGACCGCAGTCCTAACCACCGACTACTAGTCGGTTCTAAAAAAAAAGTATTTGTCGACACTGAAATGCACTCTGTCTTTGTGCAGTTGCATTTGTCATCATAGCTAAACCGTGTGATAATCCTCTTTGCGCCGTAAAATGGCTTTAGAAATTGAGGTTCTACGGAGTGGAAAATGTACATTTAGACAGTGTTTTGTGTACATTTGAGAAAATGACATCTTTAATTTGATTTGATGGAGTGAAGAAAGAGCACAAAATAAACCCAGTCGTATATAGAAAATAATAATATTTTTGTTAGTCATGTAGGGGAAACTAGCCACTTTATAGATCACGTGTAGGTGACGACTGACGAGCAAGGTAGACAACCCAGCCTATACTTCTCGTACATGTGCAATGATTTGATTCTTCTCTTTACCGTGCCATGTGAGATGCTTCACTAGCATGAAAGTGGAATAGAAAAAAGCATACTATAACCAATGTGTAGTTGGATGGTTATGATGGTGGTTGTACACTGAGCCCACCGTGGATCAGACACAAGGACTGACGTCCACTAAAACATAATATATTGTTTCAATGATAGGTGAAGTTTGCATTGATAATAAGGGCTTGTATTGAATCTAGCAATAATAAACTCCGTGACACCGGTATTTGGCATGCATTTGTGCGACCATATGCATGTGGTGGTGGAGGTGTGTGTGCACGTCTAAAAAAAAAGGATATGTTTGCATTTTAAGAAATCTTGGCGATGTGGACGTTGGCATACGACGACAACTATTTCGACCATTGTATGCGATTGGTTTGATGAGGTTTATTCTAAGAAAAGTTGGCAGATATATTTTGGTTTATCTGATTTTAAAATGTGGGTAAGTACATTTTAAACTTTAGGCTTTGTAGTTGCCATACGACCCATCACAATAAAATGAAAGGGTGGGAGTTGATTTCTCACTCGAGCACCTCAAACGTCATAGAAGTGTATAAATAAAACGTTTCAATTGATTATTCTGAATTTCTGATGTGATACCCACGGTACCCATGCATAGAGCGCTAATTTTTTTTAATAATACATTTTTTTTACAGAATTTAGAGAAATATTACGCGTTTTGTACAAATTTCATAAATAATACGGCCTCGGCCCAGCCGTGGTCGATAGGGGCTCGTCGGCCCAGCCGTGGCCGAGAAGCTTGTCGGGCGTCGGCCGCGACCTGATCGGCTGGGGCGAGGCCGATAGCACCTTATCGGCCGTGGCGTGGCCGACTGGTCCTGCGGCGTGGCCGATTGATGCATGGCCCCGACGCATCTCAATCTTGCGGGCGCACGACGTCCTCTACCTTCATCAAGCAAGATTAATTGACGGCGCGGCCGGCCGGACATGTTGTAGCCGGGGATTGCCGCCTGTGGACATGAGAAAAGGGAAGGAGCTCACCTTCGATCTTCGCGTGCATGCTAGCCAGCAGGAGACAGCACGAAAACAAGCTGCTAGCTAGCAAGACATCGATGGGTTCAGAGTTCAGCTAGTACTAGTAAAATCACTCAAGATTAATGGGTTCAGAGGCCGTATTATTTATGAAATTTGTATAAAACGCGTAATATTTCTCTAAATTCTGTAAAAAAATGTATTATTAAAAAAATTTAGCTGCATAGAGCAAGTCCAGGGTGGACGCGGCTCTGCTTTCAGTACGCGGGCTGGTTTTTCTCTTTTTCGGGAGGACATGGCAGCAGTCTTCACCGCAACGCTCCACGCACTGTATCCGTGTATCGTCAGTTTCAGTCTGGGTGGGAGACGAGAAATAACGTAGGTGGACCCCACCTCGCATGTGCGCGTCGTGGTCTTGACTCTTGAATTTCGAGTTTTGACTCCCGTCAGCGGCCAAATTGCGCTGCGTTTTGCACTCCGGTTAGCCGGTGAATTGACTTTCCGGGAACCAGACCGCCGGTCGTGGGCCTCGTCGTTAGGGGACGCGGCTGATCTTTTTCGTTTACATGTGGTTCTCTTTTTCAAGGCACGCTCTCAGCAGCAAAGACACATATCAACAAGATTTTTCTTCGTCCATACAAAAATTATCAATGAGATCCGTGAAAATGCATATGCAAGGCAGCAGCGGTTTTTTAGGAACAAAAGACAGACTTATGAGTGCGGCTTAGCCAGGTGACAAGGGAGTCCTGATACTCCCTATCCCGCCCGCGTTTGAGCGTCCTCGTAGTACAGTGAGTACACACCATCGAGAGGCCCCCCACCCCCTACCCACACACACACCATGGCGTCCCATTACTATGTCCAGAAGATGCATGAATACTTAACTAGATATCCGAAAACGGCGTGAAAACTTATACGATGGGTAAGTTGGTCTGAGCAGGTTGAAATAATCATTTTAGAGAAAAACATGACCGACGACCCTGATAGGATTGAGCACCTAATGTACCAGTATTAACCATCGAAAATTGGGGTAATGCATTATGTTGGTATTCATAGAGGACACGAGTCACTTCCATCAAACTGTCATCGTCACGTCAGACGATGTATCCATGAATTTGTTGTAGAAAAACTTGTTGCAGTTAACCACACCATCAAATAATACAACAACGATCACATAATGTCAGTAGCTATTCATCGAAAAGAGTTTGCGATAAATTTTTATCTACGGGCAAACCAATGAAATTTTGTCTACATAGGAGATTAGGATGGAGCTCGAGGCCGTGGACCAACCTACAACCGTTGAGGGACAGCTGTCGCGACCGAAGATTGAGGCACAACTATCCCTCGATCTCAAAACGAGTCCGCTCGACTTCGGATGTCGGTGGCGACGATGAGATGCACATTGTGGGTACGATCGTTTTCTTGAGCCGTAGCTCGTGCGGGACCGAAAAGGGGCGGAAGCAACATCGACACCAGCAAGGAGATGAAAGGCGGAAATCGGCTCGAGAAAGAGAGGAAGAGGTGGGAGAATGGCCCGTGTGAATTATGGGCGGGCTAGGGGTGGACTTGAGAGGATGCTGACACTATCCATTTAACCCCAATGTAACCCCACAAACTAAGTGTATTTCGTCCTGAAATGCACTTTCTGGAGATTGTATTTGCCATCATAACTGAACCGTGTGATAATCCCCTTTACGCCACATAGTGTTCATCGTAAAGTGGCTTTAAAAATTGTGGTTCTATGGAGTGGAAGATATACATTTAGGCAGTGTTTTGTGTATTTATTAGAAAATGCCATCTTTAATTTGATTTAATGGACCGAAGAAAAAGGACATAATAAACTCAGTTTTATATAGAGAACAAATCTTTTTGTTAGTCATTTAGAGTAAACTAGACACTTTATAGATCACGTGTAGGTGACGAGCAAGGTAGACAACCCTGAGTATGTACTTTTTGTTGTACATGATTTGATTCTTCTCTTTACCGTGCCATGTGAGTTGTTTCACTAGCATGAAAGTGGAAAAGCAAAAGCCTTGCTAGAACCAATGTGTAGTTGGATGGTTATGACAGTGGTTGTACACTTAGCCCACTACGAACCAAACACAAAGATTGACACCCACTAAAATAGAATATATTCTTTCAATGATAGGTGACATCTAAAAATTGTCCAAAAAAAGTTCCGAACATCGAACAAGATTGAGAAGTTACTGTCGACGAAACTCAAAACCGGCACGAGAATGGAACCTACTCGTCGACGCACAGTTTTCATGTACAATTTATTTTGAATCGGGCTATATTTCTAGAGGCACTAAGTGGAAAGGAAGAACCGAAGAAGCTTGCGGGGACCAACATGTAGTTGAATGGTTATGATGGTGGTTGTACACTGAGCCCACCATGGATCAGACACAAAGGTTGATGCCCACGAAAACGGAATATATTCTTTCAATGATAGGTGGTGTTTTCGTCAATATTGAGACGTTTGTATGGAACATCAATCTTAAATCTTCATGACACGGGTGTTTAGCATGCATTATGCCACTGTGTGCATCTGGAGGTGATGGTGTGTGTGCACGTCTAAGAAAGAGCTTTGTTTGAATTAAATAGGGTGATGTGGGATGTATGGCGACAACTATTCCGAACATTGTATGCCTAGTTTAATGAGGTTTATTCTAAAAAAAATGGACAAATGTATTTTGGTTTCTCTGTTTTTTTAAATGTGGTTAAGTACATTATGAACTTTTAGATTTTGTATAATGCCGTATGACCCATCACAATAGCATGAAAGGGTGGGTCGTGTGACTCAATTGCCCACCATCAAGAGTATACATGGGACCGAATTCATGTCAACATCTAAGACCCATGGGATATGCTTGATACCCATGGAGTCCCATATAAGACAATAATAAGTAAAAGAACAAGCATACATACATGATTAGTAAACAATGCATGCGTTCCTGTCAAAAAAAAAAAACTTTGATCCGAGTTGATTTGTCGCTCGATCACAACACTTTTACAAAGGCCTCCTCACACGTCATAGAATAGAAGTGTATAAAATGTTTGGATTGATTTTACAAAGGCCTCACGCTTTTACAAAGACCTGTGCATAGAGCAAGACCAAGAGTGGACGCGGCTGCATTCAGTACGCAGGCTGGTCTTTCTCTTTTCGGGAAGGACGTGGCAGCAGTCAGTCGATCACCGCAACGCTCCACGCACATATCGTCAGTCTTGATCTGGGTACGATGCGAGAGTAGAGATCCCACGTCGTCTGTGCGCGTCGTGGTCTTGACTTGACATGACTTCCGGTTTGAAAAAGCTTACGCTCCCGTCAACGGGCAAATTGCGCTGCGTTTTAATTTGCTCCCCGGTTGATCGACTAATCCATGTTGCTTAGTCAATCTAGAGGAAAAACGAGCGAAAACAAATGCTACAACCATCCACAAACTAGGAAAACTAGGCTTAGGCCATGTACACTGCAGAACGCTTGCACAAGTGCTAAAAGAGTCAAATCCCGATCTTCAGCAAGTGTCCGACGCTAGGGGAGAAATTTGATGCATGTTTTCCAACCGTCCGTCCGTCGCTTGTTTATGCAGCGATGCCAAGAAAACGCAAGGGATTTTAACTGGAACCGCCGAAATAGACAGGATTTACTTTCCTAGCGCCTGTAGCTAAGCGCTTAGCAGTAATCCTTGCACTGCCTGCAAGCCTTGCAGTGTACGTGCCCTTAAGAGCATCCACTGCGCGGCGCTTGTCAGCCGGCGCTAGGATTAAATTCCTGGCAGATTAGCAATTGTACACTTCAATCCTGGGCGACCGATGCCAATTCTTTCGTCCGACGCTTGTCTCTGTTTTGCCTAGTTTGACCACGTACTGTTGAGAGAGAAACAAGCGCGAGCGTTGTAAGAAAAAACGCTTAGGTGAAAAATTAATTTCGTAGGAATTATTTTTGATACTTAAGCGCCTCTATAAGGGCAAGTACATTGGGGGACGCTTAGTCGGGCGCTTGAAGTAATAAAAATAAAGAACACGAAATTGCTATATATGCTAAGCGTCTCAGCCTCCAACGCCCGGCGCTTAATTCGGTCGCTATCCACCACTGCGATCGCTAATCTAACTGCCTCCTGCGGGCAAAATAGAGTCCTAGCGCTCGACGCTAAGTTTTGCATCGACGCAAGAGAAAATCCCGGTGTCGATCGGGATTCGGCCATAACGGCCAGGAAATCTAGCCTAGCGTCCGTGTTAGCGCCTCCCGTTGTACGTGCCCTAAGCGGCATGCGTTGTGGATGCTCTAAGGTCAGCGCATGGCATGGCCAAGCTACATGCGCACGCACGGCGATGATGTATACCGTTACGTTACAAAAATTGTACTCACTCTGTTTTAAAAAGGATGACTTCCATTTGTCTACATGTGGACCAGGGGCGGGCACAGGATATGGACAATGGGTATTCAAAGTCAACAAAAAAAAACCAACGCAAATCCTCAAGGATCACAATTCTCTACTCCTATAAAAACCACAGTTGGTGATGATGGTGTGCCTGCCATCTTTCATCCACGATCCTTCGATTTACATCTAACGAACAGGAAGCAATCTTCAGCAATTTTACGAAAAGACCCTTCCTCATCTCCTCGGTTCCCTACATCGGCAGCCACGCCGCCTCCGCCGTCCTCCGCCGGTGCCTCTCCCGCCTCCTTCTCTTCCAAATCAGTTCCACCGCCCAGCACCACCTCCCCCTCCTCCTCGCCCTCCCCTCCGCCCCATCCCCTGTCTCCCCCACGCCGGGATCGACAGGAACGCCGGCGGAGCCGTCCCTCCGCCGACGCATCTTCCAACGCTTTGAATCCTTTGCCGGGCCAGTGACCCACCCAGCATCACCACCACCTCCCCCTCCGCCTCGCCATCCCCTCCGCCCCCTCCCCTATCTCTTTCGATGCCGACCTCCGTAGGCACGCCGGCGGCGCCGTTCGTGCCCCAAGGCTTCTTATGCCTTCTCCCTCTCCTGCTGCAGAATCCCGTCCGCACGACTGACAAAAAAAGAACTGCCCCAATCTCGAGCTGTCCGGCCCAGCAGCGGCGTGAGCTCGGCGGCGGCGGACTACGGGGAAATCAGCGGAAGGGTCCCTGTACAGCCGGCCTCCTCGGCTCCACTCACCGGCGCGCTCCATCGGGCCATCTCTGCTCGGCGCGCTCCGTTTCTCGCATAATGCTGGCGACGAAGGCATCTCGTGGTGGTGAGCAATTTTCAATCTATGTCTGCCAGTGTCAAATCTCGTAGTCTCGCTACCATTCTGACACTGCTTTTTGTATATGTGTTTCCTATATAAAGAAGCACGGAGTACTTTTCATGTTCTTTGATGTGGCTGGGGATGCACTAAAGCATGAATAATTGAGCTAACAAATGCAACCGCTGATACTTTTAACTAATGCCCTGAGTATTTTGTTGTCTACATGTTCTGAAATCAGAAATTGGGATTGGAAGTGAGCAATCTGTTTCGCGACAAGCTATAAAATATCGGCCAAGAGAATCACGTGCAACCTCACCGGAGAGATGGCAAAGTCAGCACTACTATCAGAATTAGTAGTAGCAAGAGGCCCCCATCTAAAAAGACAAACAAGACCTGAAGCCAGAAGGTGATTCCACCAAATTCAGTTTTTTTATATCTTCTTTCAATTTTTTTATATTTCTTAAGGTCTTTCTGCCACATGATTCTATGAAGGCGGCACTGATTTGGATTTGTCAGCAAACGACATAGGGATTCCTACTTCCTGGAGATACTGAACCAATGCATATTCATATGATGCAAAGTTCCTCATGTGAGGTTTATTAGTTAACCAGAATCAGCTTATGGTACATAAAGCTAACTAATGCTTCAGCCTTCACATGATTCTTTTATTTATTGACCTTGGCAACACCGAATGAAGTTTGCTGGCAGTTTTAATTATTTTCTGAGATTTCTTCCTCGCAATACATATTGACCTTCGCCCTCTTATATGCAGAAAAGAGGGACATCAAACTCAATGGAGGTACATAAGAGAAATCTCAGGGATGAACTTGAGGAACGTGAACCCAAGCACTTCTCATCCAATGATAAGTCCTATGTTGGTAATACCTCTGGTTCTATATGCGCTTTCTCCCTTGTATGTACATATTGTGCTTGCCGTACATCTTCACGGGATTTTTGTGCCATCAGTGCATGTAGGCATGTACTGAAGGCACTGCACCAGCTATGTAACCATGCCAAATTGAGTTTCTTTGAAAAGATTCATAGTCTAGCAAATGATAATTTCTATTACCGTCAGCACTTTTCTATACCATTGTACTTAACTGTAATCTTATTGGCCAGGCACATATAGATGGTTGCATTACATAGCAAGCCAAATGTTCTTTGAACTTCATAATCTAGATTTTTTCTAGCTCTTTTAATTTTTCCTAAGTCGCCCTCGATAAATCTTTTGAAAATTGGTTTGGTTGTACTGCACTCTTCCATGCTTTGAGAAATATAAGGCCAAAGCATCTGTTCTTACCTGGAAATAAGTTTAATGTGCAGCCTAAAAATTACGAAATGAAATGGTCTATATTAGATTTATCTTGGTCTTCAGCATACAGACGAAGCCTTGGTCGTCTCCTCTCTCCCGCTACAGTAGAGAGAGGCGATTTTTCGCCCGCGCGCAGATCCACCACCTCACCGTCGATCCAATCGATCCTCGCCCTCCGCCGGCCGCTTCGGCGGCGGGAGGGCGGGGGATCCCTGTCTCTCGCGTGTAGATAGTGTAGGAGCTGGGTGCTTTCCGGGCGGCGGAGCTATGGAGGAGGTGGAGCCGTCGTCCTTTTTGGTGCAGGTACATCCTTCCTCTCGCGGCGGAGCTCGGTGGAGGTCCGTGGTGCTGTGCCTGTCCCCTTCGCCCTCTGGGATCCACGGATCCGTTGGGGGCGCCTTTCCCCTCCCAGATCTCGCGTGGCGGCGGATCTGGGTTGACGATCTTGAAGCTCGAGATGCGCATGGAAGACGATGGAGGTGCAGCGGGAGCTGGATGGAGGCTCCGTGTCCACGGAGTTCGAGGTCCGGCGACTTCCCGTCCGTCAGGGGACGTCTTCGATTCCAAGGCTTGAAGGAAGACGCGACGGCGGCGCGCCACCGGCATGTTCTGCTCTTCGCCGGCGTCTCTAGGTTGCAGATGAACTGGTTTGTAATTTCCATCTTGCTTGGGGTGTTCTCTGTAATGGTCTTCCTGTAATTCTCTTGTTTCCTCGCAAAAAAAAAAAAAAGATTTATCTTGGTCTTCTGCTGCTGCTCACCATGTACTCTCGTCCCTTTTTCAGCCTGAGATTACTTCTGCTACAGTTAATTTTAAAGAAGTATCCGTTGTCGTGTGGACAACTCCTGAGGTCAAGACGACAGAAGATTGGCAGAAGCACTGTGGAGAGAAACTTGCAAGTCATCGTGATACTTGTGGCTTTGAGTGTAGGACGCAACTTAATAAAGTTCTTGTGTGACCAGGAATTGACATGTTGAATTCCATTGGCACTTCTGTGGTAGCAATACAAGTTTGTAGAGAACCTAGGCATGGCTGGTGCTATACTATTTTATCCTTCATTTTCTGGTCAGTAACTTTCAAATCTCTAAATCCTAGAAATAATTTAGCAAAAAAAAAACAGTTGGTTCTCTAGCATTACAGGGAAATACAGTCATAAGAGTGTCAGGCTTAAATCACATCTACAATTGTAATAATTCATCGATGAAAGGTCCTTTGAGCGCTTTGAAAGAGAAGCATGATGTCCGAACCTACACAAAGTTGATCATGCTGCCTGATGTTGGAGGGCACTAGAATATGTTGCTCCCATTGCAACGCACGGGCATGTTTCCTATTTCCATAGAAAGGACATCAAATAGGATTCAGATTTTAGAACCCTGCCGTGAATGAATTGCCTGAACGCTAAATACTCCCGTCGATGAAGCAGCCCAACGCCTGAACGCTGGTCGCCGGATTCGGGGATCCTTCCTGGCGCTGGTGCTCCCACTGCTTGGCCGCCCCTGCTGACGCCGTCGATGCGTCGGCCGCCTCGCCTAATCCCCTCGGCAACTGAATCTATCAACCGCCTCCGGTGCCCTCATCGTAACGTTGTACGCTGGACTGACCGAGCGCTGAGTCTTTTTTTTTACGAGAGCCAACCTACGCTACTGCTGCTGTTGGGCTATGGGCCAAGAGGACAAATCCATTCGCTGGGCTAGGATAGAAAAATGCTCCCTAATTCTTTTTTGCCAAAAATAATGGGTATTCAGCTGAATACCCATGAATACGTTTGTGCCCGCCACTGATGTGGACGTATCTAGACATGTGTAGACAAATGGAAGTCATCCTTTTTGGAACATTGCTATAAGCCGCCGAAGATTGTCACGCACACACGGACGTCAATAATTGACTCGGGAGAGAGAGCTCGGTGGCCGAAGGATCAAAGTGGACTTTTATGAAACAAGAAATCCCTATATATCAGGAAAACAAATTAAAGCAACATATGGCAAAATTCATACACGGATACTCCTCTTTGTATCCGAATGCCACGAAGATATTTCTTAACGCTTGCGGGTAGTACTCCTATGCCAGCATCCCATGACCCCATGAACGAACAAAGGAAGACGAACACGGGAAACTCATGTGTGGATTAATTGCACTGCTCCGTGGACGAGGAGATCAGGAGAAAGCGGACACCATACAAGAAACAATTGTACACACATCTAGTATATGCTATTCGTTTGTTGTTGTTCTATACTTTTGTTTCGTGCGGTTTTTTTTTTCTTCTGATACTCTAATATATGCTAATCTGCAGCGAGATTGATGCTGGTGTGCTCTATCCCGAGGAGATAGGGGATGCTGAGCCGGAGCGGAACACACCCGAGCACGTTCATCGACTTCTCGAAGGCCCAGCACCACGACAAGACCAAGCACAACGTATCATTCGCCGAGCCCAAGCACTCCAAGGTCTACACCCTGCGTCAGGACAAGGCCGAGTGCGACCGCCTCAGAGCGCAGGGCCGGTCCGGTAGAATTTAGGGTGAGGGGCGAACAAAAATAAATATAATTTTTACTAAACCTTTATACTTATCCAGATCTTATTTTAAGAATGTTACACTATTACAAATATAATTTTCTATTTGTTGACGACCGCATAACTTGCAAATTACTTATATTACTTGTATTTTTTGTTCACACCAGATATCAATGGAAATAGTAATATATCTTATAACAAAAGTCTGTTATAGATTTTTTAAATTCATAATCTATATAGTTTATATGAATTTATGATAAAGATATGCAAAGAATATGATCTAACGAAATATCTCAACAGCGGTTTCTAGTGCATAATTAAGTAAGCATATTTATAGAAACTTTTAGAGTATAATATAAACCAATTACATGATTATTTACTCTTTTTTCGTGATCAAAATTTTCTAACAAGTCAAAATTTAACAAAACGTGCATGCTCGGTACTCGATGAAACAACATTGCTTATAGTCATGACCAATGAATATAAAATGGTGTGAATTCTATTATGTTTGCGTATGTAAGTTCTATTATTTGATATGTTCTTATGATATGTTCTTGTTATCATCGGGTGTATACAAGTATCCAACCAGTTTATGAAATAAAATGTATTGTATGAAATTAAACATGTAAATACTTCTGAACTGTATGGATTGAGGTGTATATATGGCATCGTTGCATTTGTCTTCTAAAAAATATAGTCAAAATTGTGCGTTGTTGACTAGTGCTTTAGGTTATACCAATATCATACTACGAGGTACGAGGGCACAAGGACATTTATTAACAGAGGGGTTACAGGGGATTAGGCTGAAAAAGGTTTTGAAAGGATTAGGTAAGTGGAGTGGTTTCATCCAATCACTGTGGGGATTATCCCCACTAATCCCATCAAAAGCTCTAGCACCAACTAGGCCTAAAGGCCCCTGCTTGGTTCACTCTTCACTGTATTTTAAGGCAAAACTGGTTGAAAACTCGCTCCCATGGATATTACCGGCGTTGACCCGTATTGGCACTTGGTTCGTTTGCGTTTTTCCTCTATGGTTTTTTAACCGAAACGTCAGCAAAATTTCACGGACCATCATACAATCCGGCGGTTACCAGAAAATCATGATGGGGGCGCGAGTGGAGAAGGATGCCCCGTGTGCTCTCCCTGCCGCCTCAACGTCGTGCAGTCCCCGCAGTTGTCGTCATCATCGCAGAAGAGCACCCCTGACCCCAGAAGACGTTACAACTCCAGTCGTGCTCCTCCGTCCATCGCACAAGCTCCGTTATGCGCTCTACGGCTCCACCGGCCTTACCGTCCTAACTCGACCGCGAGGCTGGCCAATGGGATCCATGGCCACCATTAGAGCAACATCGAAGAACCATAATCTAGACGTCCAACGGCCATAGCGAGCCCGACGTTAGGCACCCCACACGGCTATAGGTTTTCCGCTGGTGACCTGAGAGGCAGAAGGAGTGCGAGAGGTCGCTACATGCAACTGGGAACCATCGACGGCGCAAATGCTAGGTCTCAAACTCTGACGAGGCAAAATAAAAGGAGTTCTATCCAAACAGCAACTTTAATGGTGCATTTTTGTTCAGTGATGTCCTGGTGCATGACAAAACGTGTCTGTTTATATTCTCCTGCGTAAAGTTAATCCGATCTCCCTGACGGGGCTAGGTCAATTTTACACTATGATATTTGACCGTTGTATTTACATTGTGATTTGATTTTGACCGAGAACCGAGAATTAGCTGCGTCCTACTTTTTTGTACCAATTTACTAATTTATAGCTAGCTGAAAATAAATTCAGCTGTTCAATGATGCATATTTTTTTAACAAAAGGCACAAAGGACCACTTTATATAGGGAATACTAATCTTGTTTTTTGCGATTGAGAATAATAATCTTTTTGTTAGTCATTCAGAGGAAACTAACCACTTTATAGATCACGTGTAGGTGACAAGCAAGGTGGACAACCCCGAGCCTGTTCTTGTTGTACATGTGCAACGATTTGATTTTTCTCTTTACCGAGCCATGTGAGATGTTTCACTAGCATGAAAATGGAAAATAAAAAAACTTGCTAGAACCAATGTGTAGTTCGATGGTTATGAGGATAGTTGTACACTGAGTTCACCATGAACCAAAACACAAAGATTGACGCCCACTAAAACTGAATATATTCTTTAAATGATAGGTGACATTTTCGTCAATCATAAGGTGTGTGTGTTGAATCCAACAATCTTATAACTCCGTGACACCGGTGTTTAGTATGCATTATGCGACCTTGTGCATGTGGTGGTGATGATGTGTGTGCACGTATAAAAAATGTTTATATTTAAAAAAATCATAAGAATGTGGACGTTGGCGTATGATTTTGTAGCTGCCATACGAACCACCACAATAGAATGAAAGGGTGGGAATGGACCGGTCCAGCGGCTAATGCTAGTAAACAAACTTCGATCCGAGTTGATTTCTCACTCGAGCAGCTCACACGTCATAGAAGGGTATAAAATATTTCAATTGATTTTTTCCGATACCCACGGTACCCATGCGGCCATGCATAGAGCAAGACATGGGCATGGCACCGGTGACCGGACGTAGATCCCACTCCCACGTCGCATGTGCGCGTCGTGGTCTTGACTTGACTTTCCATTTGACTCTTGACGCTCCCGCCGATGGCAAATTGCGCCGCGTTTTGCTCTCCGGTTAGCCGGTGGATCGACTTTCCGGGAACCTCGGTGGCCGTGGGCCTCGCGGTCTGAGTGGACGCGGACACGGGCGCTGATGGTTCTCGTTTACTCGTGGTTCCCTATTCCAGTCCAGATGATCAATAGCCAAAACCTCTTCAACTTTTCTCGTAGACTTGCGCCGTGCGATTTATCTCCAAATCTCGCTCTCAAATCTAGCGCAGCGCTTGCTGGGCAAACACGCACGCAGTAACCAGAAGGGCGTAGGGACGAACTGGCAATCGCTTGAAGATTGACAACGATTCGCCTATTGTTGACACCTTGAAGAAAAAGGTTAACCCATCTGAAGTGTTGAATCATTTCTTTCTCAAAAAAAGAACGCAATGTTCACTTTATTTGTTCACCAGACGACTGCTCCTCTTCACCGACGAAAATAGGCTCAAGACAAAGTACTCGACAGACAACACAATACAACACATGCATGGATGCAAAACTACACGTAGGTCTGCTTATGTGGCGAAGTTGAAGTACTACAGGTGGCGCCTGATCCCAAGAGCAGGCCGCTGAATCTGAGCTCCTTGTTGTCCGCGAAGAACACCAGCCGGTTGTCCTACAACTGGTACGTGCCGATCACCACCGCAGGCCCGTCATCTGATCCGCCGGCCGCCATCTCCGAACGCGAGGCACAACGTGCGGTCGCCGATCTGCAAAAAGAGTTGCCGTTGTTAATTACAAATCTTCGAGCCCCCCTTGGCCAGCTCCAGCCTCACGATGCAGGCTGACGGGCTGAGGCGGATTCCGCTCGTCCGCTCCATCCGTGCCGCTCTAAATGTCTAAACGGGCGCTCCTTTTCACCGCCTTCAGCGGCGCAAGCGGGACGTGTCGGCTCTTCCCTGTGCCACTTAGTTGGGCTGCGCTCCGTCAGGTATGTCTACTGTCATTTCTTTTTTTCTTTTTAAAATATGAGTGTTTTTTTTAATTCAAATATTTTCTAAAATCTGAACAATTTTTATAATTTGAACAATTTTAGAATCTGAACAATTTTGAAATCTGAAACATTTTCAAATTTAAATAATTTTCAAGTATGAACAATTTTGAATCTAAACGATTTTCGAATTCGAACAATTTTTGGATCTGAACGATTTTTGAATTCAATTTTTTTTGAATTTGAAGATTTTTTGAATTTGAATGGTTTTCGAATTTGAACGATTTTCGAATCTAAACTATTTTTCAATTTGAATGATTTTTGAAGCTAAACCATTTTTGAGTTTGAACGATTTTCGAATCTGAACACTTTTTTGAACGTTTCCGAATTTGAACGATTTTTAAATTTGAACTTTTTGAATTTGAACGATTTTCGAATTTAAAGGAATTTTGAATTTGAACGATTTTTTAATCTGAACAATTTTCAAGTATGAACAATTTTCGAGTATGAACAATTTTTGAGTTTGAACAATTTTTAATTTTTAAACAAATTTTCAAGTTTGAACAAAATTCAAACATGAACATTTCTCAAGTTTGAACAAATATCAAATTTGAGTATTTTATAAAAAAAACACATTTTAAAAAGAAACAGAAAAAGAAAAAGGAAAAGAAACAAAAAGGAAAAGGAGAGAAAAAACGTGACATGGGCCGGCCCAGTATGGCGCGGGAGTGTGCGGCGCAAGCCTCTCGCGCCGCAAAAGGCGGCAAATAGCATTTGCCCGTCTAAACGGCCCGACGGACAAGCCGCAGCAATTAAACAGGCCTCACGGATACGTCCACCCAGCGTGTTGGGCCGTCCGTCCACCAGCCTCGCATGTGCATCAGCGCTACATCAAAATCTCTCCTGGCCGTCGATCGCGATCGATCAGCCCAGCACCAACACGCTCAGCAGCTACGTAGTAGCTAGCTGACGCGGATGTCTGTATCTGTCTGGGAAAACGCTTCGCTTAGGGGGACCTAACGCGCCCTCACGTAGGTCTCTCCTCCGCGCACGCGCGCATCGCTAAGGCTAGCTGTGCCGTTGTCCTTTTTTCGGCCCAATAGCAAGTTCTGGTCAATTTTTACGGTAAAAGTAGCCCAACTGCCTAGTTAGCTAGCTGGCTAGCGCTGTTTGTTAAGTTTTTTTTTTAGAATTTGATACTGCAATACATGCGATATTTTTTGTAACAATTTTTTTGTTAAAACACACGCCATATGTTGCAAAGCTTTTATATGCCTACACGTTTGTATGTTCCTCCGTTTTTTGATAATGTTTTTTCGTGCTTTTCCAATTATTGCAAACATATGTTTTTTTTGTTGTCGACGCTTGTGTTGTCTGTTTATTACTTTTGTTGCAAAGTTATATGTGGAAAAAAATGGTGCATACCCACTTTTAATTGCTACAAACACATGCTTTTTTGTTGTAATAGTTTCTTATTTTTGTACAAATTACTGATGATTTTTGTTTCAAAACAATCTCCAGCACAAAAAATTGTTGTCTAATTCCGTTTTTTGATAATGTTTTTTCGTGCTTTTCCAATTGTTGCAAACATATGTTTTTTTTTGTCGACGCTTGTGTGGTTTGTTTAAATAGTTGGTTACTTTTGTTGCAAAGTTATTTATGGCAAAAAAAATGTTGCGTACCCACTTTTAATTGCTACAAACACATTGTTTTTTGTTGTAATAGTTTCTTATTTTTGTACAAATTATTGATGATTTTTGTTGCAAAACAATCTCGAGCACAAAAAATTGTTGTCTAATTAATCACTATATTTGTAACACTACTTTTTCAAAATGTTGCGACGATTTGTTGTAATAGTACTTTTTTTTGTACACGGGACGCAGGATTTTATTGAAACACTCACCGCGGTGGCATTTTTGGTGTATATATAGCGAAGGTCAGGGGCAACGCCATATACCCCTTCATTTTAAGTAGAGCTGCTATGTAGTGAGGGTTGTTTTCCAAAAACGTGAGGGGCTAAAATTCAAAACACGCTGCGCTGATATCTGTACGTACGATGGAGATCTAACGGTGGAAAAAGAGACCTAGATTGGGGCGGTCTTGGCCGACCTATGCCTAGCGCTGCCCGTCTGTCTGTCGAACCAAGCGAACGGAATAATTAGCATACACAGAAGCCGTAATCTTGCAATTAGTTGTTTACGGACGAGCTGGACGGCGACGGACGCGCCGTGTACCAGTCCGCCTGCATGCTTACTCCAGCCGGGATGGTCGCACACCAGATGCTAAAAAGCAGGTTGTATAAGAGCATCTCCAAGCGGAGCCCCCAAATCCGGCCCTCAAACTGTCCGCGGACGCGTCCGGACGCGTCCGCGGACAGTGACCGGACGACCCCCATAGTTGGGCTCCTACAACCACATCCCCTAAAATGTTGTCCCCAAACTCATGCAAGCCATGCAACGTCGATCCGATACATACCGGATCCGCATTACAAAACATAGTGGTTCAAATTCAAACGAAACAAACAAAGTTCAAGTTGTCCGATACAAGGGGCGGAGTGATCTCTTCTTCTTCAAGGGGCGGTTCCACCGGAGGCATCTAGGCCGAGGTCATGGTCGGAGATCCTCTTCTTCATCATGAGGATCCACTTTGCGCTAGGCTCATCCAAGAGGGAAGCGTCTTGGAACATGATCCTTTGTTCCTCGGTAATTCTTGCAACATTGAGTTTCTCTTGCTCCATCGCATAGGCATCCGCCATCTTCTTTTGCTCCAATTGGACCTTCATCCAAGCCTCCTCCTTCACCAATTCCAACCTCGCCCTCTCAATGCCCATCCTCTCCTTGAGTCGGAGGCGATCAAACTCCATTCTTTCCCTTTGCAAAGTTAAGAAGGCGTCATACCTCTCGGCCTTCTTGTCTTCTCTTTCTTTCTCCAACTTGTGCATGGATTCATCCTTCTTTGAGAAGATGTCCTTCCATGCGGTGGACATCTTCGTGGCGGCGCCGTCTCGAGCCGCTCGATCCTTCTCCCACCTCCTCCCCATCATCATCCTCTTCCGGCTACTTCCGGTTTCGGACGGCCCATCTTCTTCATCAAGTCCAATTGGGATGGAAGAACATGATCCATCATTGGTCTTCCATTTCTTGGCCGGATTCTTGTGATCATCATATTGGGAGACCCACTTGGGCTTCCCGGTCAACTCTAGCCAACAATGTGCGAGGGTGAAGGGTTTCTTCTCCGTTTGATGGTACAAAGTGGCGGCCAAACTAGCCTAGCAAGCACAAAAGTAGAGCAATGACATCAATGAAATGTGATGAAATGAAGAGATGACAATGAACCAAGTAGAAGCAATAGCTTACATGGGAAGTCACGTTGACACCACTTTGATTCCGGTTCAACACTTGTGCATGAAAACCGCAATATTTGTTAACACTTTCTTGGATCGAAGCCCACCTATGTTGGAGAGAGCCGGCATTGCGATCGGACACAATTGGGTGGGGTTGCACGTATTCCTTTTGATGATGGAAGTGGGCATGTATCTTCTCCCACAACCTTGTGCCCTTTTGCTCGGTTCCACATATAGCATCCATGCTTGTGGCTAACCAAGCTCGGCAAAGCAAAACATCTTCAAAAGAAGTGTACGAAGAGCCTCTTGCCGTGTACACCTTCTTGGCCTTCGCCTTGTTCCTTGCCGCAACCTCCGCCGTCGGCTCGTCCTCACCCATTGTGCAAAAGGGAGGAAATGTGGGTGCCGACGGATCCTGTGATGGCGGATCGTCCCCATTTCGGATCAATTCCATCATACATTCATGCTTATCATCCTAAGCATGCTAAGAATTACACTATGGACCTAAAATTGACTGGGAACTATGTAATTCGGATAGAGATTCATACCGCAAAGTCAATTTGACTTTCGTCGAACAGGTTGTGGACGATGTCGGTGGCGGTGACGCCGGAAGAAGCTCGCGTCCGCTGGAGCGGCGGAGACTCCCCCACCGCCTCCTCGTCCTGCGTCGGCGGAACCTACGACGGGTACTCATCCGCGATGAGGCACGTCTCCTCCCGGTTCGTCGTTGAGGATGTCGACCTTCTCGCCGCCATGCCCACAGCAGCCGAAACCGGCGCCTGCGTCGGGCGCCGGACCACGGGCACCGGAGTGGTCAGCGCGGGCTCATCCTCCTGCGTCTCCGCGTTGGCAATCCTATTCGCCTCCTCCAGCGCCGCTTGCTCCTTCTTCTCCTGCTCGCGTAGGCGCTGCTTGCGGCGCCGCGCCCGCCGCGCAACGGTCTCCGGCTTCAGCGCCGAGTCCGCCGCTTGCTCGACGGACTGGGAGGATGCGCCATGCTCGACCGAATCGATGGCTCCTTCCGCCTCCATCCGGATGTGCAGGTGGACGCGGCGGGAGGAATGAAAATTACCGGCGGGAATTGGAGGTGGTGAAGGGGATAAGTGAAAGTGGCCGGCGCCGAAATTTGGGTTCAAATTTGGTGGAGCCGCCTTGACAGATCCGACGTAGCGGACGCGTCCGGGCGGCCCCAAACCCTCCCCACATATGGGCTGGGTTTGGGGGGAGCCGGACCGCCCGGACGTTTGAGGAGGCTTTGGGGGCCGCCCTTGGGTGGCACATTTCAGCCCAAACCGCGTCCGGGCTGTCCGCCCGGACGTTTGGGGAGGGTTTGGCAACCATGGTTGGAGATGCTCTAAGACCATATCAAATAAGAAAATCCAAATATGCAAACACATTACAATACCAACTATTTATTTTTATTGATGATTACTCTAACCAATGTTTTTACAATAGCAAGTACATAGCATGCACACTTTTTTAACTTTGATTTGCTAGAAAAATTGGACCACCGAAAAGTAGCGTGTCATTGGTTAAGTTTACATTTTACAAGTTTCTATAAATATGCATACATAATCATACGCTAGAAACTGCTATTTAAATATTTGTTAGATCTTACTTATTACAAATTTTTACCATAAATAATTATAAATCGTATAGATTATGCATTGTAGGAAAAAAAGGTATAACAAACTTTTGGTACAGAATATTCATTAAAAACAACACCTAATATTTATTAATATTTCTAATTATGTGATTAAACTATGCGAACGAACAAAAATTTATACTTGTAATAATGTACATGCTAAAAGTACTAATTATGCGATAAGTATAAAAGGTTAGTATAAATTATAATTATTTTGCTTATCCGGTCCAGATTTTCAATGGACCGGCCCTAGGCCAGTTGAGCAGCCCGTTCTTCGCCCCATTTGTCGACGTGATGGCTACATGGCGTTAGCTATGAGGTACTGCTCCGGCTGCCACTACATTTCATGTCGTGGATGGGACTGTGCCCGCCATCTCTTGAAGTGCTGGTTTGAACTCCATAGTGGGGAAACTAGGTCATCTCGGTCTATCACCGTTTCTGCAGTAAATTTAAACAGTTGAATTATGGATGAAAACTATATTATTTAGTTGTATTGGAATTATGCTTCACAATGTGTTAATTAGAATTTTTTGCACTGTTGTGCATGTTAGCCCGTTGTACATGCTAGCAAGTTCCAGAAATATGGAAGCACATGGAAAAGGAACAAATATTGGTTTATTCCTGAAGGGAGTGCCTGTTGGTGGCGGTTCTTTTCCTGGTGCACCCTGTTTGTCGTATGTACTAGAGTTGTTACGTGATGCGGTTTCAATCAGCCCGTTGGGAAACCCCAAGAGAAAGGTATGATGCAGCATAGCAGAAGTTTCCCCTTAATAAAAACCAAGGTTATCGAACCAGTAGGATTTGGTGAAGGCTTCGGAAAGGTGTCTCCCTCCCCTAGCGCTTAGGAGGTTGACGCGGACCTGCACACAGCACAAACAAACCACTTTGCCCCAACGAAACAGGAAGTTTGTCAATCTCCTCGGCTTGCTGAACACAAAGAATTAAACGTATGTGTGTAAAATAATATGAGAGCAAAAATGACCAGCGAGCAAAATGACTAGGAAAAACTATAAAAATGGCTGTAAACAATGTAGCAAAATAGGACCGGGGTCCACAGTTCACTAGTGGCGTCTCTCCAAAAGATAAACACGTTGGTAAACAAATTACAACTGGTCAATTGACATAGCATGAGCGCATAACAATACTATCATGAGATAATATAGTTCACCGTTTCATTTAATATGGGCATTACGTCAAAATACATAGACCGTTATCCAACTACATCTATGACTAATAATCCACCCCGGGATCGCTATCCAGCATGTCACCCGAAAGTATTAAATTACAAGCAACAGATAATTGCAATAAGCACGGTACATAATGTAAGCAATGGTTATAACATAAAGCAATAAACACCGATGTTTTACCCCTAGTAGCAACAACACATCTTTAGTCTTAATCGTTTCTGTCTACTTGTACTCAGACCAAAGAGGCATGAACCTACTATCTACCATAAATACTCCCTCTGAAGACACTAGCAATTACTTCGGCCAAAACATACACTAACATCGGAGAGCATGCAAGATCATGAATAAACCATATCATAGATAAACTAAAGAAGAATGTCATGATTCCACAATTCATCGGATCTCAGCAAACACAACATGTAGCATTACATATAGATGATCTTGATCATGTTAGGCAGCTCACAAGATCTAAAACAATGGAGTATAAGGAGAAGAGACAACCATCTAGCTACTACCATGGACCCGTAGTCCCGTGGTGGACTACTCACACATTACTCCGGAGGCAGGCATGGTGGTGTAGATGCCTGCGGTGACGATCTCCCCCTCCAACAGGGTGCTGGGAAAAGCTTCAGAACCCTCCCGATTTAAGGTTGGCGACGGCGGCGGCCTCAGACGTATTTATGGAAAAATGATCAGGTACCGAGGGTTTTCGGGACGAGATGAATTTATAGGCGAAAGGGGAGCTCCGGAAGATTCCGGAGTCGGCCAGGTGGGACCCAGCCGCGGTCCACCCCTAGGCCACGTCTGGGGGGCGTCTGGGGCCTGTGGGGCCCCTCTGCAGGCGCCCTCCTGGCACAGTCTTTGTTTCTTCGTAAAAATAATTCATGTAAATTTTCAGCCAATTCCGAGAAAATACCCCGACCAGCTTTTTTGAAACAAAAAGACAGCAGAAAACAGGAAGTGGCACTGGGCATCTTGTTAATAGGTTAGTTCCAGAAAATATGCCAAAATGATTTAAAACATTATAAAAACATGTGCCAATGATATATAACAAGCATGGAACAACCAAAAATTATAGATATGTTTGAGACGTATCATTACGGGGTTCAGTATTTCTGTGATGGGGAGTAATTTTTCTCGTTGTTTAGATTTTTCGGCTATAGGTACTGAACCCCACCATTCCCATGTAATGAATCTTGTATCATGTTGCTTTTTGCAATGAAAAGTTGGGCCCGAGTGCCTTTCTTCTAAAAAAATAACACTGATTTATTCAAGAATCAATGTGTGAGCAGAAGTTTGATTTTTTTTGCTCTTGTAGAGACGGGGACTTCAGCTTGTTTCTTGAAATGTTTGTACGAATGTTTTGATTTCATGTGCTATTTTGTGGAACGTAGGTTAGACTTAAGACATTAATGCTCTCTTTAGATTGTAGCAATTGGTGGTGATGTTTTTTCCGAAACGAAGGCAAAAGTTTTGCTTCATCTCATTATTTAAGAAAAGTTTTTAAAGAAGACATGGAGTCACCCAAAAGGGTGAATTCCAAAAACGAAAGTCTACTCTCACACCATAATACAACTCAAACGCTAGGTGCCCGCTATCACCCACAAACAGGACTCCTCTTTAATTTTGCTCACAACAATATTTGGCATCATGCCCGTGTTCCAAAAAACCCGTGTTTCTTTCATTCCAAATCTCCCAAACCGTGACCATGATGAGGGACGTGGTCGATTTCTTCCTGTGATGAATGGAGAGGGATAGATGCTCCCGTAACTTTTGTACCGACTCAAAGTTGGACCAATCCTCCAAAACAAGGTCGGGCAGCCCATCCAAACCTTGGCCCCATCCCAATATCTCAATGAGCAGCGGCACTTGAAGAGAATATGAGGTGCGGTCTCTTGGTCTCTTTTGCAAAGTTGGCAAACACCGCTATTTGGACAACCCCTCTTTATAAGCCGGTCCGAAGTCCATATCTTATTTTTTTAGGACTAACCAAGCAAAGAACTTGAACCTCACGGTGGTGGAAATGGCGCCTGCAAATTGGAACTTATAGGCTGATGAAGATGTGTACTCATTGGAGGCCGTTAGGTTCCACGAGATCGCGTGTGGGGTGTTTTCCTCTTGATACACTTGTTGAAGCTCGGTCCAAAGAGAATATAATTGTTGAATGAGTTGAACGGTGACGCCTTGTGAGGTGTTAATCTTGGACACCCAAAAGTTTTCATGTAAACATGTAAAGCCTTATAGACATTGAATCTTTTTGTACTAAAATGCGGTTCCAAGGTATACGGCCAACAACAGAACCCTCGGATGTGGTCGCAGCAATATTTCGTGGAACCAAAATGGCCTCATATGTGGTTTCTAGGCTTTAGCGGTGCTGCTGGTTGCTAAAGTCATTTTGGTTAAGTGCTTAAAAGGTTAATTTTGACCCTGAATAACTAAACCGTGTGATAGTCCCCTTTACGCCACATAGCATTCGGCGTAAAGTGGCTTTAGAAATTGCGGTTCTACGGAGTTGAAAATATATACATTTAGGCCGTGTTTTGTGTACTTTTGAGAAAATGACATCTTTACTTTGATTTAACGGAGTGAAGAAAAAGCACGGAATAAACTCAGTTGTATATAGAGAATAATAATATTCTTTAGTCATTTAGAGTGAACTAACCACTTTATAGATCACCTATAGGTTATGATCGAGCAAGGTAGACAAACCCTAGCAAGTACTATTGTACATGTGCAATTATTTGATTCTTATCTTTAGTGTGCCATGTGAGATGTTTCACTAGGATGAAAGTGTGAAAGAAGGAAGCTTGAGGGAACCAACTTGTTATTGGGTGGTTATGGCGGTGATTGTACACTGATCCCACCAACAATCAAACACAAAGATTGTAGCTAGCTAAAAAAACATATTTTTTTGAATGAAATGTGACGTTTTCGTCAATAATGAGATGTGTGTATTGAATTAGCAATGTTAAATCTCTGTAACACCATTGTTTAGTACTCCTATGTGTTATGCGACCGTGTACATGTGGTCGTGATGGTGTGTGCACGTCTAAAAAAATAGATATGTTTGCATTACAAAAATATGGTGTTGTGAACGTTGTACTATGACCACTATTCAACCATTGTATGCTCCAGTTCGATGAGATTTATTCTAATTTTTTTTGGACAAATTTCTTTTGGTTTCTCGGTTCTTTAAATGTGGGTAAGTAATTTAAACTTTTAGGTTTTTGTATACTGTAGTACGACCCATCACGATAGAATGAAGGGTGAGAATGGACTGCTTCGGGAATGTGGACTAATGGCTCCCGAGCTACATGGAGCCCATTTTTTAAAATTTTGAAAATGACATTTTAAAGTTTCAAAAAATCGAGAAAAAATCGCTGGTATAGATAATGGTGTGATCTACAAGTTTACAAATTTTAAAATCGAAATACGTTGTATTGTGGGCTGGGCGAAAATGACAAATGTGTAGATCTGGGTGACGAAAAGTACACTGTTTCAAAAACTTGAATTTGTCCCGATTTGTCTATTTTGTGTAGCCTACAATACAACGAATATTGAGTTCAAATTTTGCAACTTTGTAGATCAAGACATTATCTGCATCTGGGAATTTTTCTCGGTTTTTTGAAACTTAAGAGTGTCGATTTCAAAAATTTCAAAGGCGAGCTATGTATAGCTGGGGAGCCATTTGCAGTTTCCGCTGCTTCGGCGGCTAACGCTTTATCAAATCCGCCTTGTGACTCGGTTGTCCACCAGCAAGAGTATGCATGGGTCCAAATTAATGTGAACACCTGGACCTACCGGATATCTTGATACCCTTTTTTTTTGCGAAACACAATACAACGCAGTCGCTCATATACACGCGTACACACTCACCCCTATGAACGCACGCACACTCTATCCCTATGAGCATCTCCAAAAGACTGATTCAGCGGGTCGAGTCTTGAGATATCCTGATACCTATGCAGTCCCATATAAGACAATAATAAGTATTCCTGCATTTAATTTCGTATGTACCTAGACGTGTTTTCATGCATAAATTCATTTATTTTAGGCTGTATGTGGTGGTCTACATTGACACCAATTATTTTAGAACGAATGGAGTAGAAGAATAGACATAGAAGCAAGATTAGTAAACAAACTTCGAACCGAGTTTTCTTTTGCAAAACACACGAGTTTTCTTTTGCAAAACACAGTATAAACGCAAACGCTCACATACACGCGCACACACTCATCCCTATGAACGCACGCACGCACACCTACCCCTATGAGCACCTCCGAAATACTGAGCCGGCAGGTCAAGTCTTGAGATTGACGAAGTCACCACGAGCGTCTCGCTGTCGATGGAAACGTCGCATATTCTACCTAAATGAGAACATCAACGTCAAACTTGGGTTTTGAACTCTGTAGATTGGGGTTAGGACCATCCTACTAACCATCCTACCGTTCTCAAACTTCGAACCGAGTTGGATTTCTCACTCGTGCACAACAATTTTACAAAGACCTTACACGTCACAGAAGTGTATAAAATGTTCCAATTGTTTTTTCGGATACCCACGGTACCAATAGAGAAGACCAGAGCTCTCGATGGGTAGTACATGAGGTAGATGGTGGCGTTTCCGAACACAGAAACCCCGGGCAGGCACAGCGCGAAACTGCTCCCAAGCCTACGCCGCGCCGCAAGCTGCGACGGCAGGGACATCGACGGGCGCAACAGCCCCGCGACGCGGGCCGTGCCAGCGGGGAGCGACTGCAGAAGGTTCTCCGGCGTGAAAGAGGCCACGGCGGAGAACAACACCACATTCTGCAGCAGGCTCCGGCCGTCGGTGGTGTCGGCGGACACCGCGGAGCATGTCAGGTCCTCCGCCGCGCGCCAGCCGGTGTTGCACGGGTGTGTGGTGCAGGCGTAGTAAGGTCGCTCACAGCAGCTCGGCGTCGGTGCGGGGCTGACACCATTGGCAGCAGAGCACTCCCGGCCTCCCGGGAGCTGCAGGGGAAGGCCAGACCCTGATGCGCATGTCGACCAGACGAGCGGGCCGGCCAGGTCCACGACCAGGGGGGCCACTGTCCTGGACGGAGATGGTGTTAGGGAGGTGTCAGACTGAAAATAAGCATTATGATTACGAACACATCTCTACTATATAATACGAGTAGTGTTTCTTCCTTCGTCCGTTCGGTGGTACGTCGTACGTCGCGCGCGACAGTTCGTTTAGCGACGGTTCGTTTCGTATTCGTATATCATGTGGGATCATATCTTCTGCCATCCTCAAGAGCCTGCCCCCCTCCCAGCGTGATGTCTACAAGCTCATATACGAGGCGGGCAACAAGGGCATGTCGAGCAGGGACCTCCGGAACGCCACGAATCTGTCCGCCGCCGGCCTCAGCAAGCTCACCCGCGACCTGCTCAAGCGGGGCATTCTCAAGGAGGTGACGGACGGCCGGAACCGCCGGAACAAGGTCTTCATGGACGCCCGCATCGAGCCCGCCTCGGAGATCGCCGGCGGCACCTGGTACCACAACGGCTAGCTCGACACCGGAAAAAACTGGAGAACTCGATCTCCTATCCCGTCGGCGTCCTCTTTCGCCCAAGCGCCACCGTCCCGAACTCCCGTCGTCCTTCCCCGTCGGCAAGCCCCGCCAACGTCCTCCTATGGACGAATCTCATGTCGTGCTCGGCCGCACCAAACTCATCATCTCTATCTCCAACGGGAGGAAGGGGGTCGTGCTGTTGTGCCCTCCCGTTGGTTCCCCCTGGATCTCCCTGTCCTGCCTCGTTGTCCGAGTCGGATGGCGGCGGAAGCCGGAGGCGTGAAGTTTAACCAGATGGTAGCGGCTGTGACCGCGGACGCGGTGCTGGCGGCGCTCAATCTGCATGGAGAACGCAGGGGGCTACTTCCCTTCCGAGGCTGTCTCCCAGTCTGGACGGCACCGCGGTGGCTAGCCCCGACGAGATGCTGCTCGCCGTAGGCGCCATCACTTACCTACGCCATGTTGATGCTGTGTTGCGATATGGTTTTCTCCTCATGCTCTTCTCCCGGCTCTTCGCGATGGATGGAGTGTACCTCGATGTGGCTGAGCAGGTAACAGAGCAGCTCTGAAACCCCAATCAGACGATGGCATGGACTGATGGACCTGACTTGCTTTAGGTGATTGTGTCTCTCTTTTTTCCAGTGTGAGCAGTGCTTGTAGTTGTAGTTGAGAAGATATCACGAAGGCAGCCAACACCTTGCTTGCAGGCAGTCATGATAACCGTACATTGATCTCTGAATGTGCTATTGCAAATGTGAAACACAATGGAGTGGACTGGATTTTGTACTTTGTATATCTGAACTCAAATCAAACTTCTCAGTGTTATTTAATTTTATTTATATCTGCTGCATCTATATAAGACACTCTTAATTTTAAAATTTGGACCCGTTGCAACGCACGGCCAGTTTGCTAGTCATCATTAATATTCTGAAAACAGATAACAATATGCAATAGAAGGAACATCGCTGCACAATAACATGGTTTACTATCACATCAGGCGTTTCAGTTTATGAACACAAAGTAAGCTTTTAGTACATATTTATGAAGAAAGGAAGTTGCCTTGAAATTTTATCACCACAAGAAATTTAATTTGGCCATACGGGAGTAAAAGGCCAAACTCTCCTCATATAACATTGGAACGAAAGGGGTAATACTAGTATCCATTATATTTATCACTTCCCCTGACAGGTCTTTCGAGCATGTCAAACTATTCCCTGATGAAGTTGAAGGCAGATCAGCTGAGTTAAGGTGGGGTTTACTTCTGATAACTGGCACCTGATCAAGTGGATACAAACTTTGAATTGTTTGCCCCACTGGATCATATAGACCAATTTTGCTCCCAGTGTTGAGCAGGATCCTACCACCATCAGGGTCAACAGCTAATGGCACCACAACATTGGCCTCAACGGAATAGTCAGGGCATGGTTTCAAGTGAATTGTGTATGCTCTGCCCCATTGGTCATGCTCTAGCTTCCATACATCTAGACTGTCTGCTACTGGATCTGCTAGAACAGCACATAATACTCCAGCGAGCTCAACCACAAATGCACGACAACGGTTTCTGCTATACCATGTCGCAAACAATGAGGGGCAAGGTATAACATCGAACATTTTCGTAATGATGTCGAAAGAGATGACGGCCCATTCGCAGCTCTGACCCAACCTTGGTTCACTCATCCAGTACAGCACCCCATCAACACATGCAGGTGGCATATCATTCACAGGCAGAGGAGGTAGGATGCAGTACTGACGGGGAGGATTCCGAGAGCTAAATCGCCGTAACGCGCATGTCAAGCGATATTGACAAGATTTGAAGTCCTTCTGGCGATAGAAGATTTCCACGGCAACATGTTCACGAGTCAAAGGGTCAAAAGTCAAACAAACATTCTTGTTGCCGACAGTGAAAGCATGCTCTTCTGCTCCAGGCATGCTCCAGGTTGGGTCTAGATTCGGCAACTGGTTAGAGTAGGACCTGTGGAAACCTGTACATGGGTTGCAGAGATAGTCCTTTGTCTCAGTGCTTACCAGGTTCAGTCCATGGCAAGGCTTAGAGCAAACCACCTTCGTATCAAGCAACGTACTGTGGCTAGGAGTTCCTTGGAGACATATATTCAGGGGAGCAAAACTGAAGCCTGATCGTCCAGTGCCCTTGCCCACAAGCATGACCTTTAGCCTTCTATCAGTGTTCTTATGTTTAAAATATGAGTCCATAAAGTTTTGATTCTCAATCAATCTGAGCCACTGCTTGCAGATCAATTTGGAGTGTATCGCTGACTTAGCTGGGAGGCGAAGTAGGATATCTCTAGTCGCCTTAGACTGGGCGGATGACGATGCTATCTCTTCATCTGTTTTATGTACTGGAGCAAAGGTGTCTTCAAATAAACCGAATCTTGAACTAGGTCGCTCATACTGAGGAGATGAGTGTGTCTCCATGACTGAAAGAATGGTCTCTAGAGCTTCAGATCTAGGGTCATAGATGTGAACCTTTTTCTCGTACTTGTTGTCAATCTTGTGGTTGCTAGTAGCGATGATTACTTTCTTCCATGATGAACTGCAATTGCCAAGAGAACCAATAACTCTGACAATCTGTAGCTGACTTAAATCTGTCGCCAGCTGTCCGAAGAAACTGATTCGGTGATTCAGTGACCAGTCACCAGAGCTATAGTCTACCAGTTGCCAAATCTCCAAAGAGCTAGCATGACCGGCTCTGTTGCGAAGGTCTCTGACAATACACAGTCGGCCATCCATCTCCACTAGGTGCTCCCCAGATGACCAAGGGCTGGAGGCCGGCCATGCTCCTGGTATCCAGAAGGGCGGTGAACGGACGCACGCGAAGGTTTCCTCTGTGATCGAAAAGGATACGACAGCAACTCCGGCGTCGTAGGATCCATCAACCAGTGCAGGGAACCGTTTGCGAACACAGGTGGTAACTTGTTCACTGATGCATTCATAACAGCGTGACTTACGAACTGGCGCAAGCTGGAGGGCACTCCTCCGGCAACCGGCCTCCAGCAATCACCGTAGCGACCTCCAGGCGTGTACACCTCACACCTGACCCTATCCTCGTCACCGGGCATCCCGATGATCAGCCTCACCACCTTGTACTCCTTTGCGAGGGCATCAAACCCCAGCCCAGTCGTGGACCTGGATGCTTTGTTAGTTGAAGGTGGCAGACGTGTGGCTGCCCGCGTAGCCGCATTGCAGATGTAGTAAGCTGTGGCGAGTGCATCGTACAGAAGGATGAGGCCACGGCACGGCGCGGGAGACACTACTTCCACGCAGTTGCCACGGGCACCGTCAATGGTGAACAGCAGGTTCCCGCGCTCTCTGTGGCGGCGGCGTGACGATGACGGCGATAAGGAGCACGAGTACACCGCGGTGGAGTCATATCCGGCGGTAGGCGAGATGTAGAGCAGCTTCGGCGGTGCCCGCCTTGCGGCCATGTGGAGGCCGCGGAATTCGTCGGAGGAGAGCAGCGCGGCCCAGGAGCGGCAAACGGCCCGGAAGCGGAGGGCGGATTTGACAGGGAGCCACTGCAGCACCTCTGTGATCATCTCGTACGGAAGCGACGCCACGTAACCGGCCTCCTTCCGGTTGCTGCTATGCATCTTCAAAGTCCGATCGAGGTCTGCGATGAAAGTTCAATCGAAAACTCAGATCTAGACGAGCAAAACGAGAGCTGGTTGATTGTCTAATAAAAAAGAAGGCTAACACGGGCTTCCTTACCAATACGAATCGCTTCCTGCGCTCTCAGAGTTCCTTCAACTTTGGCGTTCCCCGGCGAGCGAAGAAGAGCATACGGCGGCGCAACCAAAACTCGGTTTTTTCCCAAACTTGAGGGGGGAGTCAGGGGGCAAGTCTATTCCGGAACAAACTCCGCGAAGGCCGTTTCACCGCCTTCTCAGCCAAAAACCGGTGGAAAACTCGTTCCCGCGAGTATTCCCGACTCTGACCCATACAGCGTGTTTGGTAACTTTGGGGAATGGGAGTGGGAGTTTAGAGCGGGGAGTTTGTTACAGGGTTAGACTAGGGAATTTGACTATTAGTCCCAATCCCACGTATGGTATCTCCTGGGAATTACTAATGGGAATTGAGGTTTGTTTGTATGCTGGTTTGTCGCTTCGTCTCCATCTCCGGCGATGTGAGGCAGGCGGACTGCGGACCAGTGGATTACTTCTGGACGAGACGTACCACGCTAACTCGACTTCTCTCCGAGTTGATTGACCTTGCTAGCTTCGGGGCCGGTTCTTTTGGTCGAGATCGAGATCCACGTACGAAGCTAGCTTACCTTGTTCACCATGATCAGCTAGCTAACTACGGCAACGCAAGTACATCGATCTGTTTGGCTAGCTCAATACACGGACACACAGACTGACTTTGGCGGCCACAGCGGGGTCCATGTCCGTGGAGGAGTTCGTCGCGCCCTGGGCATGGAGCACCGCACCACTCCTGCCATTCCCGGTGATATGCGCGTCTGCGGGATGACCGACGCTGAAGCGCCCGCTAGGGCCGAGTTTGCCGAGCACGAAATCCATGGAATTCTTCGACAGCGCCATCTTGCTACCCGTTGTGACGAGATCGAGTTGCTGTTTCGGCTGTGGATAAGAGCACAAGCACCGTGGGGTTCTTGGCTTCTTGCATGTCCAGGACTCCACCATTAGCCACGTCTTGATCAACGTATCCCAGTCATGTAGCATCTGTGCGGCTCCGTGCATAGCAAGCGTTAAAACCAATCAGGAGTTTTTTTTTTCAATTCCCTATCCCTGGCCAAATTACCTGGTCTCCCCAGGGAATAGATCTAGGGGAGTTTGCCTACTTAATTCCCCTTCCCATTCTCTCCTTAACTCCCATTCCCACGAACCAATCAACAGATTATTCGTCCCACCTCCCTCTAATTCCCATTCCCTAGCGCCAACTACCTCCGACCAAACGCGCTGGGATTGGCAGTTTGGCACCTGGTTCGCCGTTTTCCTGTCGGTGGTTTTCGAATTCGAACCGATACATCCGCAAATTTCACGGAGTATCCTCTTATCCATGCACGACATGCAGGAGTGCGTGAGCTGCACGTCCAATATGCTAGGATCTCCAACAGCTTCAGTTAGTCGTGTGTGCGTGCGTTGTGTCTCTCTCCCTAATCCCATTCTACTTCTATATAAAGCCCCTGTACGAGGAAGATCTAAACACTAGAGTCTGCACCGACCTGAAGCCGCTACCTCCAGGGCTGTGGTGCTGCTGCGACCTCTCTCCCGCACGGCCGCGGCGGTCGGGGAGGCGGCGATGGGAAGCGCGGAGGTCCTCGTCAAGATCCGCCCAGCGAGCTCCAGTTCCTCTATAAGGCCATGTACAATGCAAGGTGCTTAGATAGGTGCTTACCAAAATAAACCAAGCTTTTTCATAAGCACCGGTGCCTGTTCCTATAGGAGAGGTGCCTAGTTAAACATTTGTCTAGTACAAATAAGCACCGGTGCTTAGTTAAAAACCGGTTTATTTTTCTAAGCACCTCCATAAGCACCTTGCATTGTACATGCCCTAAGCGCCCAATGCAAACCCTTCCTCCTCTTCCTGAACCTTCCGCTACTGGGTGGGTGTACCGTACCGAGCGTGCCGTAGCGTGTAATCCGGTGGTGGTGGTTTCGGCGTGACGCGCCAGCGGTTGCGGCACGTCGGTCGATGCTTCGACTCGCTTTGCTCACTCGGTGCTCTGCTCTTATTTTCAGTCAGTCCGTAGCCGATTAGCTGGTCATGGGTGATTCTGAATTTCTGATTAGTGTACTGTAGTTCGTTTCCTGTTCGGCTGTTCCCTCTCGCCTGTCTTCGGTTGGGATTTTAAGGAAATTTTGTTTCGCACGTTTTCAGTTGCATTAAATTGTCCCCAAATGTAACTGTAATCACTAGAGATTATGCTAGATCTACAATCGTGCAAATTTTTAACCCCTTCGTTGTATTTTGGGGTGCACAAAAAAGACAAACGGGTGGATCTGGGTGGTGAGGAATACACAGTTTCAAAATTTTGAATTTTTTTTATACAGCACAAAATACAACGAATTTGGAGCAGAAACTTTGCACGATTGTAGATCTCAACAATATCTACATCTGGGAATGTTTTCAGGATTTTTGAAACCTTACAAATGTCAATTTCGAATTTTCAAACAAACGAGCTCCATGTAGCTCGGGTTCCAAAAATCCACTCTCCAAATTTTAGGGAATAACTTTGGGTGTTAACATTTTTGTAACGTGAGACATAAAGTATGGCTTTTGAGTTTTAATTCTTCCCATGAAGTTCTTACGTTAGGAGGTTGAGCCATTTGACTTGCTGGTGGAGTTACTGTAGAAGAAGTGGTCGGTTGTGCTTCATGAATAGGTAGTTTCTGTAGCATTGAGTGTTTCTCGAGTTTGAAGAATATTTTGTGTATTTGGTGAACTGAGATTTCTACATTCCTTGCTTCTTAGCTAGTCTCTACTTGATCAGCTGTGATCAGTTACATTGGATTTAGTTTTGACTAGAACATGTGACAGCAGACGAGCTCATTTCTGTATTTATACCAAACATGGTATATTGGTGATGCTGTTAGATCCTGCAAGATAATCCGTGCTTCTGAGTTTATGACAACATATGATGGCTCTTTGGCTGAATGGGCATACATTGCATTTTATTCGTACCTCTTTATAAGAATTGGTAGTTGGGATTGTGTGTTCTGTTACCCAAAATGATATGTTACTCGTACAATGGTGAATGTTTTGAACCTAACCTTGTATTATCCATTTTAACTTCCATTATCCATATTGATATGTTGCATGTATGATACAATGTTATTGTGTTAATGTGTTATTCCGGATGTTAGCAAATTTGAAGTAGTTTTGTATATGATCTTAGATCACATTTGTTAAAATTTAGTAGCCATCTAAATGCATTCTCTTCATACTTTATCTTACTTTTCTTGTTGACAGTTGAGGTGAATAAAGCAGAGTTCATCTTCTTTCCATCTGGTGAACAAAACAGATGAATATGTTGCGTTCAAGGTTGGTATGCAATTTGAACTTACTTTCAAGTTTATGCGTAGTATACTTGAGCGTTTTCTCATAATGTAATGCTAACATTCCGTGCACAAATATTGTCTAGCTTTTACACTTAGTAATTGCATATATATACAACCATCAATGCGTTTGTATATTAATCGACACATTGAAGATATCAACTACTTATCGAGAATTTTTACTATGTCAAAACGACTTCTCCATAAAGATACTCTCTTCGACCAAACATTGAAGTCATTCTTAATTTCTTATGCTGGGCATATGCCATCTAGCTTTTGCATTGCGCATGGGTATAAATCATCAATGAATTTGTTTGTTACTTAACATGATGGACATAGGATAATACTTTATTTCTATTACTGATCAACATTTTCATCAGGTTAAAACAACCTCTCCATATAGATACTGTGTGCGACCAAACATTGGAGTTATTCTTCCAAGGGCAGCTTGTCTTTTTATAGGTGAGTGTAATTTTCCACTGGCTGATGGTGATAAACTGTATACTGATAATTGTGATTTGCCAAATTATAATGAAGTGTTGTCCTGCTAGTGTGTCCTTTTTTTGTAGTTGACATGAGTGTACCTTACTAAAATAATTGTCTGCTCCCCTTCTAGTGAAATAGTTGATAAAATAGACATTAAAAATGCCATCTATTTCTTCTCTTCACAAATTTGCTTGTCCACTCATGTGATTTATTTATGATAAGCTTGGGTCCTTCTGTATTGCTTCCAGTATTAAACCTCACTTTCTTTTCTCTACTATCTCTACTATATAATATGCCTAGAGGTGGTGATGGTCATGGTCATGGTACGTTTTTCTGTTTCCCAATTTACCCCCGTGAGTTAGGAGATATTACCCACCACTGCCACCGGTAAGTGGAAAAAACGTTTCGTTTTTTTTTCCTTTGCTTCGCTTCTTCGCGAAACAACGGCCGGCGTTGGGTCGATCAGATCAGCCGGTGGGCGGCGACTGGGTCAGTAGGAGTAGGCGGTCCTGTGCACGGAGAGGTCCCGGAGCATGCCGCGGTACAGCGCCTCCCGGTTCGCCGGCATCCGGTGGTCCGTCCCCGTGGCCGTCGTCGCGTTTCCCTTGATGAGCAGGAACGGGGGCAGGGAACCCAGCTCGTAGATAATTTGGTCGGCGCCGCCCCGCGAAGACCCGCGCGGCGAGCTCCGGGTCGGACCAGAAGGCCGGCCTGAAGTAGCGGGAGAAGTCGGCGTGGCAGTACTGCAGTACTCGGGGGCTGCGATGACGGCGGTGGCGGGCAGGCGCGTCTCCCAGAGGCGGCACACGTCGTCGGCGGCGAGCACGTCGGCGTCGAGGTAGATGGTGATTCCGCGCGACGGTGGACGGCGACGGAGCAGCTATGGCCGAGCGACGATGGGGCACGCGCGCCGTCGACTCCGGGCACCTCGCGATGCGGGGCACACACGCCGTTGACCTCGTGGCTCCGCTCATGCGTGGAGGCCGATGCTGGCGCACGGGTCGAGGGCTCGAGGCCGGGGGCTGCGCGCGCTGGTCGAGGCCGGAGCGGCTCCGCGCGGGTGGAGGACGCACACACGCGCCAGCAGGACGCGTGGCTAGCGGACCGACAAAATCCATCGCCGCTGGGTCACAGGACCAGCGCCTGAGACGGATGTGGGCAGCAGCAGCAACGGCTGGTCCAGATCGAGAGAGCTCCATGGGATTACGGGAAAAGCTACGGCCGGTAGTGGTGGCTGTGGCCAGTGCTTGCCTATTCCGACATCCGCCGGCCGCCGCTGAGCTCGCCTGGTCCCCTGGATCGTTTCTCCAGTTCTCCTGTCTGCTCGCTGGAGTTTTGATATCTGCCTCGACGCTCAAGACTGAAGAAGCTGAAGCCACTACTGTTCTGGGACTCAAATTCTGCTCCAACTCTTCCAGGAACACCTGATCCTAGAGACGGACAGCTTCGTGGTCCTCTTAGCTTTATCCACAACACAGCAAAATAGATTGAAATGGTGTGCTCTTAATGCTGAAGCAAAGAACATTATAATTTTTTTTCATCTGCAACGTTCAAAAGATCAGAAGAGAGATCAATTTTGTGGCCCATGAGCTAGCTTCCCATGATAGAACATATGGAGACCTCTTGTTAGTTCATGACTTTCCTGCCGCGACCAGGAGATCTGTTTCTAACCTGCTGTCCTCCTGCTCCTAATGAAGGTGAAGAACCAATAAGCGTCCGCCACTTCAACTCGGCTTACTCGACGATGCAGCTATTCAGTGCCTACTCGGCCAGCCATTGAGTTCTATTTGGTCGAATCATTTAAGTTCTTGTACTTCTCATGGCACAGTATACTTTAATCATTAGTATTCTACCCGCAAAAAAGTCATCAGTATTCTATCTATTATATAAATCGTGGCTTAAGTTTCTATATAACTTGCAGTATGTGAATCATAAAACCTTGGAACCGGAAAAATACATCAGGGTTGGAAATAGTTCATGCCTTTCAGAAGGCTTATGGGAAGGTACACATAACAAACAAAGTAGTACATAACGGGACGAGTGAACAAACAGGGAGAAACACACCTTGTCATGATACAAGCTGGGTTTGGTGCAAACATGTACGGCATAGATAAAAGGACTCAAACGAAAAAACTGAAGAAAACCATTTTGGTTAATAGTTTTGATTTCGTATATTGATTTGTTGTTCCGTGCAACAGATAGGTATTTAACACAAGAATATACTGTGATAGACAAAATATTAAGATGAAAGGGCAGATTGAGGCCAGGTTAACGCCACTCATTAGATTTTGGGGCAAAATTTTGGTTGTTCTGAATTTTTCTGCTAAAAGTTAGTTTTTCTTCCCGTTGCAACGCACGGTCATTTTGCTAGTATTACTATATAATATTGATAACTGACCGTACGTACGTCGCGACAGTTTTGCGGAAAGCCCCCTCAACAATCCAGAACTGAACCCACAGTCCAAAAATCCCCGGGGCCAACCGCACAACCGACAAAAATAAAAACGCCCAAATCTCGAGCTTCCCGGCCTCTGCCGCGGCGTGAGCTTGTACGGCGGCGGCGGCAGAATCCGTCTCGGAGGTCGACGAGGCGACGGACTACGGGAACTCGGCGGAAGGCTCCCTGTGCAGCCGGCCTCCGCGGCTCCGCTCACCGGCGCGCTCATTCCGGCCATCCCGGCTCGGCGCTGGCGAGCTCCACCCCGATCCGTCCCTCCTCGGACTGCTCTTCTCGATCCATACCTGCGGGGACGACATGGCCGTGGAAGGTCGGCGCAATACACCCGCACGCCCGGAGCTCCCTACAGCCGGCCGACCGCACTGCCCCAGCGCCCTCCCCGACCTCAGCTGCTCCGTCGCGTGCGGGAAACCACCAGCGCATCCCTGCTCCCCACTCCATGTCTCCATCGAGGCGGGGCATGCCTTCAGCGGCCGGCAAAGACGACCAGCCGCATCAGTTGGTGGACAGCGCGTTGAGGCGTGAGGAGGAGAAAGGCGGGCAGAAGGCGAGCGTGCTGGTGGGTGAGTTCTCGGCCGCGGACGTTGTCTTGTACAGGAAGCGGCAGGCCAACACCTCAGGTCTTGTGATTGCCCATTTGCTGTATTTCCTTTTCCCTGTGCGTATACTACCGGAATGATCAGAAATAAGATATGGCCCTAGCTCTGCTAACAAATACGGAGTATACTGTAATCTAGACTTGTTGGGCTACAACTTCATCAGCACCATTCTCTTATTTGTATTGTCGTAATGTCAACTACTCACTATTTGTGAGCTATAGGATAATGTCTAAAATAGCAACATGAGTCGTCAGTACCGTCCCTGGTGGGATGTTTAGGCGTTATTTTTCCCTTCCAAGGTCATTGATCTTTATGTGCGCGCTAAAATGACGAGGTGATCGAGATGGAAGTGGAGGGCACATGCTCAACTGGTGGTCGATAGTTCATTTGGTTATCTATTTGTTGGATTGGTGTAATTATACAGATTTAAGTTTTCAAGTTTTATTGTTAACATGCTTTTTGAGAGGTGAGAGTAAATGAAACACTATAAGATTCATTCTTACAGGTTCACTTCAAGTTCTTTTGAGGGCCCAGGTTCAGTTCCACATAAACATATTGTTTTACGTTACAAATTACATCTATTTTCATGTACATATGTTGCCTTAATTCAAATGCTTTGAATGCGGGTTTAGAAAATATGATTATCTATTTACTGTTACATTTTTATGGTCCCGTAGCAACGCACAATTAACTTATGTTTCGTATACCATATTTATTTTCTGAGTATGTTTGATTTAGTAGATAACAAAAAAACAAATTTAAAATTAAGCGCCGAAGAATAGAGTTAATACAAAAGAAAAATAATAATAATGCAATTAGTAGATCAAATTAACATATTTTAAATTTGTACTTCTAATTTATTTATCATTATGAGCAAGTGGATGATTGTGTTGTATCATTACTTTGTGCGCCTTCTCGATGCATATTTTTCTCTCCCGTTGCAACGCACGGGCATTGTGCTAGTAAGTATATGTTTTGTTAACTTTGCTGCTCACTGAATTTTAGTTACTATGCAAGCACAAAAGACTGCTCCACCAGATCTGCAAATAAAAGACAAGTTTCTTGTGCAAACCACGGCTATTCCTGCTGGTACAGACGATGATGTCACTATTTCTGCTTTTGTAAGTTTGCACTAAACAGTAATTGATGTTTCGTTCGTGATACTGTTTGGATCTTTCATCCCTAGTTTTAATCTGCTTGAATCCCCTTGTAGTTCTCCAAAGAAACCAGAAGATACGTTGAGGAGAATAAGCTGAGTTGTCCTTGTGAGTGCAAGTCAGCCTGAAGCAGAGCAGCTCTGCCCGCCACGTCGACACTCTGAGCAAGGCGCAGCTGGTTCAGGCTACGTGTTTCGATGCCTCTACCGACCTCCAGGCAGCCGTGACAAGGGCGCGCCGCCTCCCATCCCTCTCCACCTCCTGCACAAGCTAGGGCTGCCGCAGTGGCAGACCCAGAGGGTGGCCCGTGGCCCACCCAGAATTCTGTGAAAATTCCTGACTACCCCTAATATGAACTCAAATTCGTGGTCCAGGTTGGCTGTTTGGGCCTTTTTTCTACTGTTTTTTTCTACCGCCTCTTTAGTTGGTCTACTGGACAATGTCTAGATCCTATAACTGAAATCATTAGCTTTCTTATACATGATGTTATATGTTTCTCTAGTAATTATAGAATTGATTATGAAGAGAAATAACTATATTGCGCCTATTTATGCTATACTTCATCATGTAAGACTTTGTTCATGTTTTAAATTTGTATCGGAATCACGTTCATTTGAAAAATATGTGTTAAACTACAATGTTGTGTCAATTTGGTAAAAAAAAAATCGCGGTGCGACATTTTTTTAGATTGTGTCCACCCTCCAAATTTTTTCTGGGTCCGCCACTGGCTGCCGTGCGGCGTCCCCTCTAACGACCTTGAGGAGGAGAGCTCGGTGCCCTCTGCTCTCCATGATGCGGCAGCGCTGCTGCCCGGCTACCGTCCGTGCGGCTGATCCCGGCCTGTTGGAGCCCATTTTATGCTGTTTTTTTTTTTGAATTTTCACCGGGGGAGTTAATCCTCACCTGAATATATTTCAAAGGTTGCCTTGAGACTTTGCAGTCTCTACAAGATAGGTTCAAATGAACCAGAGAACACGGGGATTACAATAGGGGAGAGATAAAATAAAAAAGCACACACACAACCACAATGGAAGAAGAAAGGAAACGGTTTGCCACCTGCCAAGACACCACTGAGCAAAAACAAGAGCCCAAACCAAAGGAAGCTAGCAGGTAGAAGGTCAACACCATGAGACGCACAAGTAGATGGGGGTGCTGTCGAGGGACCACAATACCAAGATTCAGCAAACAGCCTAGCGCACCGAACCGGCGTGCGTATCGAATCCCACGGCACAACTCAGTGGCATCCACAATCAACGAGTGCCAAAGCCTAGCACCTAGCACGAACCCTGACTGGGAGCCCCGCCACGGAAGGACAAGACGATTAGCAAGCTGGGGAGGCATCATTGCGTCGTCATTGAGCAAAAATGAGCCGAGAAGACACCAAGAGCCGAAGCTCCCGCAACACCGCGGCGACCATGGCAAGATCTTGAGCAAGCAAGCAAGTACAACCAGCACAAGGGCAACGGCCATCGCCAAAAGACGGAGCCAAACTTGCCTGTCAGTGGCAAAGGTCAAGCGTCGCCACACAAATGCACCACATGGCAGCACCGCGAGGTCAAAAACCTCGCCGCCGGATACACCCCAAGAGCAAGCTCATCACACCAATCAGGTTTAATGGCGAAGAGCAGGATCCTTGCAACGCCTTCAAGAAGGGTAGCCATGCCCACGGGCTCGGTCGTCGCAGAGCTTTCGCTTGAACCTCACCTGCACATCGGTTTAGCAAGCAATGCAACAGCTCCAACACCACGCCTTCAACAAGATTAGCAACGCCGGAGGCGCCGCCATGGTCTGCTCACGCACAAAGCATGAGCACGCCCAGAGCTGGCATCAAGACGCACCGTGCCAATACCTGAAACCGGAAGCCAACAGCCGACGACGCACGCGCCAAAGGAGGAGCGGCAGAGGCCGCCGCGGGAAGCTTCCGTGCGCCGAGCCGGACTCGATGTCGGCCGGCGACCGGGACGAGAGCGGGCGGCGTCTCCGTTCGCGCGCGCCAGAGGGAGCAGAAGCGGCTCCGGGCGGAGCACAGCAGCGCCGGCGCGGGGCGGCCTGGCGGCAGCAGCGGGGAGGCGAACGAGCCACTCGTCACGAGAGCAGCGGGCTCCGGCCCGCGCCGGCCCATCCGGGGCCCAGATCGGGCCCGGACACCCACCACCGACAGCGGAGGAGACGATTGCTGGAACGGGGTGGACGCATCGTTGCTGGAACAGGGCGGAGCACGCCGGGACGGGGACGGAGCGGAGGCCCCGGCGAGGGCAAGGTCGGGGGAGAGTCGCGGGCCGCCGGCGCTGAAGCTTCCTCCAAGCTGCAGCACGGGGTCGCGGGCGGCAGATCCCCGCCGCCCCCTTCACCGGCGGCCGCCTCCGGGGACGACGAGGGGTGGAGGCAGAGGGTGGGGGTGGCGGCGGGTGGGCTAGGGTTTCGCCTCCCCCGTCGCCTGGAAGGGCGACGCGAGGAGGTACGCGAGTCGGATTCAGAAATTAAGTCTGTTTTCCATTTTATGCTGTTAATCTCTCGATTAGCGAGATGGCGTAGCTTCCGCATGTATCCGGCTCCCGTCCGTGCGCTTGTTAAGCTGTCGGAGCCGTGTTATCGTTCCTCCACTCTGAACTGTTTAAGTGCAATCAACCATATACTATCAGCATTTGTCCTTGTACTCGGTTCATATTTACCTTCACCAGTAGATCTATTTCTGCCATTGTTAATTTCTATTTTGCCACATGGCTGCCATCATGACATCATTTAAGGTCAAATAGAAATATAAAATTTACTCGGTTCATATAGCCTTACCTTGAATTGTTAGGCTTCTCATTTCTACCACGACAACCCTTTACTGGAGTTGCTGTTCAGAATGCAAGTCTTGTGAAAAGTGCTTTGAGAAATCCTAACAAGTCATCTATGATACTACATCAGTACACATTCGTGCGGACACAAGTTTAGAGGAACATACCATGGCCTGCTCGTCTTTATAACCATGCCAATTTGCGTCTTAGCCTGCGCTTCTTGTTTCGCTGCGCGCACCCTAGAAGAAACTTTTGTTGGTGCATTTTTTTTTGTGAAACACAGTACAACGTAAGCGCTCATATACACACGTACACACTCACCCCTATGAACGCACGTATGCACACCCTTCACCTATGAGCACCTCCGAGAGACTGATTCGGCGGGTCTTTCGTTGGTGCATTTGACAGTAGTTTCACAGTTTCGGTGTCTTGTTTTTCTCAACCAAATCGGGAGTCAAGTCCCCTACCAAAATATTTAGGCCTTGTTTACCGCAAAGGTATGTTTGGGGTTGGGAAGGGAATATCCCGACCTACCTACAAATGCCGAAAGTTCCCCGACAGCCCGTTTACCTCGCGTGTATTTTTGAGTTTCTTCCTGATGACCCACAAGTATAGGGGATCGCAACAGTCTTCGAGGAAAGTAAAACCCAAATTTATTGATTCGACACAAGGGGAGTCAAAGAATATTTATAAGTCTTAACAGATGAATTGTCAGTTCAGCTGTACCTGAAAATAGACTTGCTCGACACAGTTTATCAGTAGCAACAGTTTTATAGCAGTAGCAGTAGTGAAATAATAGCAGCAGTAAAATAAAAGCAGCATTAATAATTGAAGTAGACAACAGGATTAAAATATTGTAGGCATAGGGATGGATGAAAGGGCGTTGCATGGATAAGATAATTCATATAATAGTCAAGCGTAGGACATTTGCAGATAGATAATAATAAAGTATCCAGGTAATAATCAATCATAGGCATGTGTTCCGTATTTAGTCGTACGTGCTCGCAATGAGAAACTTGCACAACATCTTCTATCCTACCAGCCCGTTTGCAGCGAGGACTCAAGGGAAACTACTGGTAATTAAGGTGCTCCTTTTAATAAAGCACCGGAGCAAAGCATTAACACTCCGTGAACACATGTGATCCTCACATTACAGCCATCCCCTCCGGTTATCCCAATTGTTGTCACTTTGGGGCTCGGGTTTCGGACAATTATATGTGTAAACAACTTGCAGATATGATCTAAAACAATAATTATCCTCATGATTTAATAACATGTTCAGATCTGAAATCATGGCACTCGGGCCCTAGTGTCAAGCATTAAGCATAACAAGTTGCAACAATGACATAAACTACTAACAACGGATACTAGGCACCATGCCCTAACAATCTGATATCTATTGCATGAATGATCTCATCCAATCCCTACCATCCCCTTCAGCCTACAGCGGGGATTACTCACACATGGATGGGGGAATCATGGATGGTTGATGGAGAGGCATCGGTGATGATGATGGCGATGATCTCCTCCAATTCCCCGCCCCGGCAGGGTGCCAGAACGGAGTTTCTGATCCCCGAAATAGGGTTTTCGGTGGCGGCGGAGCTCTGGAGTGTTTCTGGAAAAAGTGTCGATCCTCCTCGGGTTTTTAGGTCAAGGGGATTAAGTAGTCGAAAGGGGGACGCGAGGTGGTGACCGAGGCGGCCACACCACCCCCCGGCGCGGCCCACCTCCTGCCGCGCGGGCCCATGGTGTGGGGCCCTCGTGGCCCGCCTCCGTCTCATCTTCTGGCTCCGTGTGTCTTCTGGAAAAATAGGAACTCCAGGATATTTTTCGGGAATTTTCCCGAAACTTGACTTTCTGCACAAAAACAAGACACCAGGGCAATTCTGCTGAAAACAGCGTTAGTCCGTGTTAGTTGCATTCAAAACACACAAATTAGAGGTAAAAAACAGCAAAAGTGTTCGGGAAAGTAGATACGTTTTGGACGTATCAACTCCCCCCAAGCTTAGCTTATTGCTTGTCCTCAAGCAATTCAGTTAACAACTGAGTGCGATAAAAGAAACTTTTACGAACACATTTGCTTCATATGATGTAAATATTCTCACTATATGATCAAGTACTTAGGCAATTCATAATAAGGAATGTAGATAATGCCGCCTAGTAGCTATGTGAACTATGAAAAGATACCAACACACTAAGGATAAATAACATGAAATAAATCTATCTGCAGGATTGCAATGTTCATAATAAGATATGATAAAGTGGTATCTCGCTTGCCTTTATTTGTAGAGCAAAACATAAATGCCAAGGCACCTCTGAAGTTCAAGTGAAGACTAGAAGTAAAAATATCAAAGATAAGAGCATCAAAGTTATACCACAGTTAACCGTATTCTGGGACAAACACATTACACTAAGAATGACAGTTATGCTCTCGAGAAGGTGCTCAAAGAAAGGATGGTGACTCAACATAAAAATAAAAGATTGGCCCTTCGCAGAGGGAAGCAGGGATTTAACATGTGCTAGAGCTTTTTATTTATAAAACAGAGGTAAATTTTTTTTTGGGAGGTGGTTGTTCCTATCAACGAATCAGAAAATGGAAAGTACAATATGACCCCTGCCAACCAGACTTTTAAGAGCGGCTCCATGAAGGACGTTATTTCTACCAGCAAGGCAGATCATCCCTCTTTTCTCTTTTGTTTACACATGCAGATATTTCACTGGTATCATTGCTTGTCTGATAAATCAGGTCAAAAATGTGAAGAGAATTAAGCGGTTAAAGTTGTAATTAATCGGGACTGGGCACCCCATTTGCCAGCTCTTTTTGCAAAATTAATGGATAAGCGGATGTATATGCCGCTAGTCCGGTGGTAAAGTCTGTTTGACAAGTGACATAAAGACATCCACCCCGTCCTCATGAGCTAAAACAGTGTCACAAAATAAGAAGTATTTTGAAGGTTTAAAGGTAGCACATGAAAATTTACTTGGAATGGTTCGAAATACCATGCATAGGAATTTTTGGTGGACTCTTTGGGATAACTTGGTTTTTAAGGACTTGGAAGCACGAGCAGCATTCCCGCTCAGTACAAGTGAAGGCTAGCAATAGACTGGGAAGCGACAATTAAGAGAGCAATAACCGTCATAATCATGCTTGCGATAGAATAAAATTAATGGAGGCATAAAAGTGATACTAGAACTCTGAGGCAAGATAAATCATCAAGGCTTAATTGACTTTTTGTTTTTCAGTCATGAGCATGCGTGAGCATGTGCCAAGTCAATTCAAGTGAATCATTCAGAGGAGGATACCACCATGTCATACCCTTTTATGAATAGAACAATGCAAGCAAATATCTGTATGACATGTTATATACTATTAGTGAATTGGAACTGATCATATGAAAACATGAACTACTAAGCATCCATTAAATAACATTGCCCCTCATACGAATCAGCTAAGCATGTCCACATGAGCGAGTATATGTACAAAAATAAAAAACAAATAGAGTTCATACCAGCCTCTCACCACAACTCGAGTTGTCATAAATCGTCATTATTGCTTTTTACTTGTGTGGCTTGAATAATAAGAAATGATAATCAAGCTCCAATGGAGTCACAGAAGACTGTTGAACTCTGCAACAACTATACAAAACCGAAGAAGAACAACAAATATTTTTGGGTTTTCGATTTGAAACGAACAAAGAAAGGAACAAACAAATAAAGCAAAATCTTTTTGGATTTTTGAATACTAAACCGAAACTAAAAGATAAAGCAAACCAGTACTAAAAGTACTCAAGAGGTAAACAAAGAGAAATAACAGAAATATTTTTGGTCTTTTTGGGTTTTGGAAAATAAAATCAAAACAAGAAACAACAACGAAAAAGAAAGAAAACGAAACACGGATATACAAAGTACCGACTGAATATGATATGAAAGTGAGTGAGATGTTGGTGTACCTCCCCCCAAGCTTAGGCTTTTGGCCTAAGTGGAGATCAATCATCCCATGTGCGCCACGCAGGGGCGCCTCCAGTGTATGACGAAGAAGATCCCTCGTCCTGGTGTGAGCTCCAGGATGCACCGGTATAATACACGGTATAATCCCCAGGGGCGCCGTGTACGTGTCCTGTTGGTGTTCGGGGTAGTGTTGCGAGTGGAAGTTGAGCGCACCTAGATGCTCATCCAATTCCTCCTTTGACAGTGACAACGGCTTCCAGAAAATACTGAACAAACTAGGCTGCGGCAAAGGAACTTCCTTTTCGGACCCGCCAGTAAACAAAACTTTATAAACTAGACAACCTGCATGAGAGTTAGGTGTAATAAAATGATGAAGCTTCATAGCAGCAAGGTCAAGCCTTTGAGGGGGTAACAACTCATCAGTGGGATCAACAGGAAGGCCTAGATAAGCTAAAACACGTGCAGCAATAATTCCTCCAAAGATTGGTCCTTTTGCGGCAAGGCGACGAGCAATCAAAGCATCGAGGTTATAAGTTTTATTATCCTTAAGTGCAGCAGCCAGAAAAGCTAAATGGTAGTTTGAAATGTTACTAGTGTTTTCTCTAGCAAGAACACTCGTGGCAAGATAATAAGTAAAATATCTAATGGCTGGGAGTTGAATGTTCCTTATCTTGCCACGCTACGTTGTACGGTCATCATCATAAGTCACCTCCCGGTAAAGTTCCAGTAGATCGGGAGGTTGCCCCTTGATGACCCACAAGTATAGGGGTGTATCGTAGTACTTTCGATAAATAAGAGTGTCGAACCCAACGAGGAGCAGAAGGTGTTGACAAGTAGTTTTGATCAAGGAATCACTGTAAATACTAGCAGACAAGTTTTTAGGGGTTTTTGATATTGCGGATAAATAAAATGCGTGTAAATAAAAGACAGTAATAATAATTGCAGCGAGTGGCCCAATCCTTTTTAGAGCAAAGGATAAGCCGGTTGGTTTACTTATGATGGCAAAATGTTCTTGAGGACACACGGGAATTTCGTCAAGTGCTTTCGCTTCCTACAGCTGATTAATCTTTATTGTTTTGATAAGTGTTGTGTGGGTGAACCTATGCTAATGCACTGCCCTAACTTGGACTAATACATACTTGTGATTAAACCCCTTGCAAGCATCCGCGTTACAAGAAGTAATTAAGATAAATCTAACCACAACCTTAAACTCTGAGATCCTACACTCCCTCATGCACCGGTTTACTAACGGGGGTTTAGGTTTCTGTCACTCCGGCAACCCCACAGTTAGTAGCCGAATACACAATGCATTCCTCTAGGCCCAATAAAGGTGAAGTGTCATGTAGTCGACGTTCACATGACACCACTAGAAGAATAACACCACAACTTAAATATCAAACCATTAAATATTACTCAACATAGTTCCACTACTAACAGCATGACTTCTCCCATGTCCTCAAGAACTAAACGAACTACTCACAAGACATCATATGGATCATGATCAGAGGTGATATAATGATGAATAACAATCTGGACATATACTTCAATTCACCGATAAAACTTAATAGCATCAACCACAAGTAGTAATCAACACCGGGAAAGTTTCCCCTATGAACTACACAAAGTATAACCCTAGATGTTACAGCGGAACGGAGTAGAGCGGTGGAGATAATGGTGACAGCGATGGAGATGATGATGATGATCCCGATGAATTCCAGCGTGATGACGATGACGATGGCGATGATTTCCCCCCTCCGGGAAGGAATTTTTCCGGCAGATTTCTGCCTGCCGGAGAGCTTTTTCTCTCTCTGTGGTTTCCGCCTCGTGGAGGCGGCGGAATATTTCCTCGATGACTCCCCGCGTCTTAGGGTTTTTGGGGGATGAAATACGCGAAGGGGGAGCGCCAGAGGTGGGCCAGGGTGGCCACACCATGCCCCGGCGCGACAGAGGGGGGGCCCGCGCCGTGGGGTGGTGTGGGCCCCTCGTGGCCCATCTCAGCCTCCCATTTTGGCTGGCTCCGGCATCTGACAAAATAGGGACATCTGTATATTTTCCGTAAATTGTTGATCTTCAAAATAGGGTGTCTTGACGATGCTTTTTCCAGCTGAATTCTGACTCCGGCAGTTAATTCTCCAATAATCGTCAAACATGCAAAACAAGATAAAATAACATAAGTATATCATCCAAATATGAAATATATCAATGAATATCAGTAAATTATGATATAAAATAGTGATGCAAAATGGACGTATCAACTCCCCCCAAGCTTAGACATCGCTTGTCCCCAAGCGAAAGCTGAACTCAGTAAACAAGACCACAGGTTTATGGAGTGAAGCGTCGATAATAAAGAATACGGACAAGAAGCATCAACGTGTATTAATACACAAATCATTTTAGACAGCAACTTCCCCTCATATAACTTATCTTGGAACGAGTAATGGAAATCACAATAAAGGTGCATAAAGAAAATCATAGTTTGGTGATGGCAAACTTCGTTCTTGGTCAGAGAACAATTAACAGATTGTACTTATCTTTTGAGTAGAGTCCTTATATCGGAGCTATATTGCAGAACTTACATGCTCAATTATCACAATTTCTTTACAGTCATTGATAACTTTCAAAGTTATATTCCTTCAGATAAAAGACTTGTGCAAAACAAGGAAGGATAACAAACATGATTGATAATATTAATATATAGATGGTTGAATCACAACAAATCAAATGCTTGCTTAAGAAAGAAGGGAATAGGTTTACTGACTCAACATAAAAGTAAAAGAAAGGCCTTTCGCAGAGGGAAGCAGGGATTAAATCATGTGCTAGAGCTTTTTAAGTTTTTGAAATCATATAGAGAATAAAAATATAAGTTTTGAGTGGTGTATGAGAATTGTCAACGAATCAGAAAATGGAAAGTACAATATGACCCCTTGATGCATGTAAAATGCATAGATGAACTTTGCATTATTTTACTTATATTTCAGTCATATTTGCATCATATAAGGGTTATATCACTGTTTTATAATGATTTTGGTAATATTTGTTATGTTTCCTATTTTTATGGAATTAACCCTGCACAGTCAGAAAACCCTGTTTTCTATATTTTAATGTTTCAGGGACCCAAGCGACGTCCAAATGACCTAATATTTTACGGGCATCAGTTTTTGGAAGGAACAAAGCGTAGGAGCCAAGGAAGCGCACGAAAGGAAGTCGGAGTCCAAAGTTGAGTGGGCCCACGCGGCCAGGTACCTGGGCCGCGTGGGACCCCCTCTTTTAGGCCTCGGAGCTCCGTTGCCGTCGATCTTTTCTCCACCGACTCCGTCTTGACCTAAAACCGACTATAAAAATAGCCCCCCGACGTTCTCTGGAGGAGCGCCGCAGAAACACAGAAACACCGAAACAGAGACCTGGAGCTGCAGATTGGAGGGGGAAAACTCCGGCGGGGCGCTGCCGGCGTGGTATCCATCTACTCCAACGACTTCTCCACCGTCTCCATGATGAAGAGGGAGTAGTCCACCTCTGGACTATGGGTTTGTGGAAGTAACTTATGTATCTCTCTCTCTTGAGCTTCACTAATTAGTACCGTATGAGCTGCTGAACATGATTACGGTCATCTAAGTAATACCTTTGTGGTGGATCTTTTTATGAGTTAATATATGTTTGAGATTGCAATGGTTTTGTTTCAGTTATGAAAGTAGATGCATATTATGTACCCCGTTCTTATTTACTTGTCATGATCAAGCATGTTTATGAGAGCGTGTGAGGGGGAACGTGTGCATTAGTTGGAGTAACGGGGGGTGGCTAGTGCAGTGAACGTGAGAGAAAGTTCTGCGATCCACTTGGGTGTTTTACCTTACTTTGTTGCCTCACTAGGGATAAAAAGAAATACCATGCTACCGGAGATGTGGGTGTGACCATTGCCACTTCCTCCATGACTAGATCTAGCATGTTCTTATTTTAACTTCATGTCATGATACTTATTGCTATACTCTGAGTTATCTTAATTACTGAGGTGTTATGATTTAGTTCGCATCTTGGTGGAGTATAAGTGAGACTAATAATAACTAAAAGGTCTCTATGTTAGGACGTGATGCCCATATAATTATAACTTGTCATTAAACTGTTGTGTTGCAATCTCATATGTCAACTCTAGTGTTCCATTGTCTACCACTTTATTAAAGAGAGAGTGCATTTGTGAAACCATGAACCCCGGTCCATTTTTAATCATAAGAAACACCTTTCCAACAACTTTTACCACTTTACATTTTCTGCCATTTAAAAATCCGAAAATACAAAAACACTTTTACATCTTGCATTCATCATATAAAACCCAAAAATATCATTTATCATTGCTACCACCATCCTTGCATATTTATTTACCACCATTGCATATTTATTTCTTGTTTGCATTGCATATTATCTTGATATCATTCTCACACCTTGTGCTTGACAACCACTAGGTGAGGTTGAGGACCAAAACATTTACTTTGTTTTGTAGGTAACCAAAAGAAGGATAGGAAAGATAAATCTTCACTACTGATTCCCCGAGAGTTCGATATTAAACCCTCGAGTCACCCCTCGTGGGGAAAACACGTCTTCCACTTACTACACACTCTGCACTTGGAGTCTCAACCTAACCCATATTCTTTTGACGCAGGTAACTACGTCATCGGTATCAAGACTGTTTTCTGGCGCCGTTGCCGGGGAATCATTGCTGAAAGGTTTATCCAAGGGTCCCCTGCACTAGCTCTGTTTTCTGGCGCCGGGTTTATCCAAGGATATCTCACCAAGTCAACTTCATCACCAACTTGTGCTAACACCTAAGCTTGGGGAGGTTGCACCTACGTGAGCATCATCTTATCCATCTTTACCTTCAAAGCAATTTATCTTGTTTTGTCATTGTCTTGCATTTTTAAGTTCGGTTTGCATATTTATTTTCAGTTTTGCATTTTGTGTTGCATTTGTTATTTCGGTTTGCATCATTTAGTGTCATTTTATTTTCAGTTTTGCATAAAAAATTAAAAAACACATAAAAACTTGCATAATGGAAAAGAGAACCTTCTGGCCATTTAGTGTTAAGAACTTTCCTCAAGATATGAATATCCCTGTTGAGAAATGTGAGGTAGATCCTAATATCATGAAAGCAATTTATGAATACCGTTTTTATGGGAAACCAAAAGAAGATCCCATACCTCATCTTAAGAAGTTTAATGAAAGGTGCAAAATGTTAAATTTGAGCCATGCTAATATTAAAATTAAGCTTTTTCCTTACTCCCTAGGTGGAAAAGCCTTAGATTGGATATTGAGATGGCCACCTGGAAATTTTAGCACTTGGTTTAATTTAAAAGCTGCATTCATTGAAAGATTTTGTTCCACTGAATTTTTTGCAATCTTAGACAAATAGTTATCACCTTTAAACAAGAAGAGGATGAACCTTTGATAAAAGCATGGGAAAGGTTTAAAGGGATAGCCTTTGGAATGGAACATGGTCTTAGAGATTGGATTCTCATGGATATATTTTATAGAGGATTGTCTGAAACCTCTAAGGTCTTTTTGGATAATGAATGTGATGATTCTTTTATGAATACTGCTGCCAATCATACCCACTATCTACTTGATGGCCTGCTTTTGGAAGTAAGAATTAAAGAAAGTCTAGAAAAGGCCCAAGTACCTGAAGATGTCTTTGATGACCGTTATGAAATATTTAACCTATATAATAGGGAAAAGAAAGTTGAGAAGTTAAAATGCTTAGTGAAGTCAAGGAACCATTGCTTGACTTAGAGAATTGTAGCTTGCATGAATTAATATCTATCTTACAAAAATTTGCAAGTGATCCTTCCATCAACTCTAACCAAGCTGGTTTTGGTTCTTATATTGCTAATCATGTCTTGAAAGAAAAGATTGCTAGGTACAACCAAGAGGCTATGATACCACCTAAGCTTGGGGATATATGGATTCCCAAAGTCCTAGTAACCATTGGAAAAGAGACACACCATGCTATACTTGATCTAGGATCTAGTGTCTCTGTTTTATCTAAAGAACTATATGAATACTTGAATTGAAAAATCTTGAAAAATGCTCTATTGAACTTGCACTTGCTGATGATTCCATTAAACATGCTTTAGGAAAGTAAGTGATGTTATGGTAGAGTTACATATGACATTTGTGCCTGTTGATTTTCTAATCATGGATATGGGGAATAAAACCTCTAGTCCAATTATTCTTGGAAGACCTTTTCTTCGTACTACAGGTGCTATCATTGATTCAAAAGAAGGGAATGTGAAGTTTCAGTTTCCACACAAGAAGTGCATGGAACACTTCCCAAGGAAGAGGGACACCAAAGTTCAAGCTCCCTCATGAGCTTCGTCCACATAAACATCAAGTAAGAAGCCTAGCTATATGGCTATAAAGAAAGCGCTTTACGGGAGGCAACCCGGTTGTTTTTATTTGTGATTTTCTTTGTGTCCTCTTGCTGTAACAAGAGACTTTGTTTTAGTTTAGTTTCTGGAATTTTTAATAAAGTGCCAAGTTTTACTCATTTTGGTTTGAAGAAGTTGCTTATAGCGTTCGGAGATTTTATTCCTGCACGAATCTGTGCACGGTATGATTTTTAATTCTTATTCTGTAACTCCGAATGAGCTCATATTTGAACTGTAGTTGCAACTTTTCATCCTCTGTATGCATGAATTTTTCGGAATTTTTCGACAAAGTTAAGTAGGGTAGAAAAATACGTTTTGCTGCTGCTGTTTTTCTGGACAGATTCTGTCCCATTTTGTTTGATGCATGCTTTGAACTTTTAACTTGAATCTTTTTGATCCAATTGAGTTTATGAGTAGGCATACAACATTATACACTTTCTGGACATCATATGAATTTTTGTTCAAGGATTATATGCAGCAAGAAATCTATTTGTTTATCACTACTAATGCACCCCACAGAAAAAGAAATGGGAGAAACGGTGTTTTGAAGTTTTTTCACAGGGATTAGAGGAGATGCACCAAGAGCTATCCAAGGATGGTGAAGACCATAAGCTTGGGGATGTGAAGACAACCCCACTGGACCTACACACTCTCGGTTTGCACACGTCTAACTTCTGTTTTTCGATCGAAACACTTTATCGCATAAACTTGGAGCGTCTTTTTTTTGTTTGGTTTGATTTTTATTTTGTGAGACCACCACACTATCATTTATATATGAGAGAGCTACTGGAAATTTGGGTTGAATTATGTTGGATGCTATTATAGATTGGGAAAAGGGATGTTGAGTTGATTTTAAAAGATACATATAGTTGCATGATTCATGAGCTTGTTAATGAGTAATAATTTGCAAGTATTTTATCAAGAGCTATCTTTTATTCATGTTTTGATGCTGAATGTTATTTTACTTGTTTAACATGGATTAGTTAGTTCTATGGACACTCATGCATGCATTTAGATGGTCAACTTTCTCCCTCTTGCTAGCCCAAAAATTCCAACAAGCAAAAACTTGTTTCCAACACCTTCAACCAAAGTTTTTCCAGTGAGTCCACCATATCTACCTATTAGCTTTATGCTATTCCGAGTATGTTTATCATGATATTTGTGTTATCTATACCTCTGAATGAAAATGCTTATGTTGTTGATTGTTATGGGAAAAGTTGGTTATAGAGCTCTCTCGAACTTGATGCACACTTTACTTTCATTGCATAATAAAACATGACCCATTGTGATTAAAATTATGATGTTGTGGGCTTGACAAATGTCTTTGGTTGAGAGTTAGCTCATATGTGCTGTCACATGGCAAGCTTTCAACATGCACTTCATTTCATTTAGTTGATATCATGTACTTTTGTTTATGGATGCTTACCATGGGTGAAATAAATGTGGAAATGAAGTAGTTTAAATGAGTTTGTATAAATGGTTAGAGAGACGCCTGGGCCGCTAATCTAAGCCATGCATCATTCATGGTGGAAATTTACTTACATGCTATGGTGAACCTTCTGTGATACACCTTACAATAAAAAGCTATCTAATGGTAAATAAAAAGGGTGTTGAGATTGTTCATTGTGTTTGTTTGTCTTGTCATTTTGATATGGGCTTGTTCCATATCCTGGGACAAGAGGTACCCCAGTTGACGCTCTTAATGATACTATTATTACTTACAATGATATTTAACTTGAACTTGCTTTGTTTCCCAAGTTGAGTAACACATGGAGTAGGTACTTGTATTCAAGGGGCATGAGACTTTCAACCTGTACTTTGTCAAGCACACTACTCATATTTGCTTTCACTTTAAACTTAATCATTCAAGATGCTATGATAGGGGAATGAGAGCTTGACACCAAGGATTACCACATTACAATCATTAACTTAAGTAGAGAAGTTCAGAAGTTAGATGAAACTTATTCATGCTTTACCTCTACTCATATATATCTTTCCAAAGTGTCCACCTTTTATATTCAGATTTTCATCAATACTCTATGACCATTATAGGATGTTCTTTCTTTCATTATGCATACATGTGGTCCATAGTACTTTCTTTTATGTTACACTTTGTGAATTATCATTGAACATCCTTGCATTGAATACTTGATATCACTTCATAAACTATCTTGCATATTGCTACTCCTTTTAAGAATGAATCATTTGACTCTATGTAGCAATAGTAATCATCTTTGATATCCATTGATAGTATTAAATTGCAAAGTCCATGTTAGTTTTATCACCTTCATACTCGAGGACGAGTATAGGTTAAGCTTGGGGATGTTGATGCATGTAAAATGCATACATGAACTTTGCATTATTTTACTTATATTCCAGTCATATTTGCATCATATAAGGGTTATATCACTGTTTTATAATGATTTTGGGAATATTTGTATGTTTCCTATTTTTATGGAATTAACCCTGCACAGGCAGAAAACCCTATTTCTATATTTTAATGTTTCAGGGACCCAAACGACGTCCAAATGACCTAAATTTACGAGCATCAGTTTTTGGAAGGAACAAAGCGTGGAGCGAAGGAAGCACAAAGGAGCGAGGCCAAATGAGTGGGCCCACGCGGCCAGTACCTGGCCGCGTGGGACCCCCCTTTTGGGCCTCGGAGCTCCGTTGCCGTCGATCTTTCCTCCACCGACTCCGTTTTGACCTAAAACCGACTATAAAAATAGCCCCCGACGTTCTCTGGAAGGAGCGCCGCAGAAACACAGAAACACCGAAACAGAGACCTGGAGCTGCAGATTGGAGGGGGAAAACTCCGGCGGGGCGCTGCCGGCGTGGTCTCCATCTTCTCCAACGACTTCTCCACCGTCTCCATGATGAAGAGGGAGTAGTCCACCTCTGGACTATGGGTTTGTGGAAGTAACTTATGTATCTCTCTCTCTTGAGCTTCACTAATTAGTACCGTATGAGCTGCTGAACATGATTACGGTCATCTATGTAATACCTTTGTGGTGGATCTTTTTATGAGTTAATATATGTTTGAGATTGCAATGGTTTTGTTTCAGTTATGAAAGTAGATGCATATTATGTACCCCGTTCTTATTTACTTGTCATGATCAAGCATGTTTATGAGAGCGTGTGAGGGGGAACGTGTGCATTAGTTGGAGTAACGGGGGGTGGCTAGTGCAGTGAACGTGAGAGAAAGTTCTGCGATCCACTTGGGTGTTTTACCTTACTTTGTTGCCTCACTAGGGATAAAAAGAAATACCATGCTACCGGAGATGTGGGTGTGACCATTGCCACTTCCTCCATGACTAGATCTAGCATGTTCTTATTTTAACTTCATGTCATGATACTTATTGCTATACTCTGAGTTATCTTAATTACTGAGGTGTTATGATTTAGTTCGCATCTTGGTGGAGTATAAGAGAGACTAATAACCAAAAGGTCTCTATGTTAGGACGTGATGCCCATATAATTATAACTTGTCATTAAACTGTTGTGTTGCAATCTCATATGTCAACTCTAGTGTTCCATTGTCTACCACTTTATTAAAGAGAGAGTGCATTTGTGAAACCATGAACCCCGGTCCATTTTTAATCATAAGAAACACCTTTCCAACAACTTTTACCACTTTACATTTTCTGCCATTTAAAAATCCGAAAATACAAAAACACTTTTACATCTTGCATTCATCATATAAAACCCAAAAATATCATTTATCATTGCTACCACCATCCTTGCATATTTATTTACCACCATTGCATATTTATTTCTTGTTTGCATTGTATCATTCTCACACCTTGTGCTTGACAACCACTAGGTGAGGTTGAGGACCAAAACATTTACTTTGTTTTGTAGGTAACCAAAAGAAGGATAGGAAAGATAAATCTTCACTACTGATTCCCCGAGAGTTCGATATTAAACCCTCGAGTCACCCCTCGTGGGGAAAACACGTCTTCCACTTACTACACACTCTGCACTTGGAGTCTCAACCTAACCCATATTCTTTTGACGCAGGTAACTACGTCATCGGGTATCACCCCTGCCAACCTGACTTTTAAGAGCGGCTCCCATGAAGGACGTTATTTCTACCAGCAAGGCAGATCATCCCTCTTTCTCTTTTGTTTACACATGCAGATATTTCACTGTTTGTCATTGCTTGACTGATAAATCAGGGCAAAAATGTGAAGAGAATTAAGCGGTTAAAGTTATAATTAATTGGGACTGGACACCCCATTTGCCAGCTCTTTTTGCAAAATTAATGGATAAGCGGATGTATATGTCGCTAGTCCGGTGGTAAAGTCTGTTTGACAGTTGACATAAAGACATCCACCCCATCCTCATGAGCTAGTAAACAGTGACACAAATAAGGAGTAGTAACTTTTGTATAGTTTAAAGGTAGCACATGAAGTATTTACTTGGAGTGGCAAGGAAATACCACATATAGGTAGTTATGGTGGACACAAATGGCATGGGTTTTGGCTCAAGGTTTGGATGCACGAGAAGCATTCCCTCTCAGTACAGGTTTTTGGCTATCAAGGCTGGGTAGCAAGCATAAGAGTGGAGGGATACAAACAAATATAAATGTAATAGAAACAATCATGCAATCTTCCTTGTAAACACAAATAATTTTAACTTGAGAATACTAAGCTCATGAGCCAACAAGAAAGAAAGATATTGTGATAATGTATCTACATGCAATCCCCTCTTTTCTACTTAAGCCTCAAAGTATTGTTGCTACTGACCAATGCTAAGTTTGCCAAAACCAAATAGATTTACTTGATGCTCCCAAAGTGATGCCAACACTAACAACAAGATCATTCAGATGACAGAAATTTGCAAAGTAAAATAAAGTGTGCAGAAAGTAAATGATAAAACTTCTCATTAATATTCCAATAATGGCAACTCACACCAAGGGATACATAGATAACCAACTAACACTAGTAGGGAAGTGCCTTTCTGTGGCGCACCAAAATAGCTTTCTGTGGCGCATGGTGGGTGCGCCACAGAATTCTCGCCACAAAAATATTATTTCTGTGGCGCACCCTTCTGTGCGCCACATAAAGTAGAAAATTCTGTGGCGCACTTCCAGAATGCGCCACAGAAATATTGCTCATGCGCCACATAAATATTAGTCCATGCGCTGATGAATTTGACAATAATTTATCTGTGGCGCACTTTCTTCGTGCGCCACAGAATACGGTGCGCCACAAAATTATTTGCCATGCGCCACTAAATTATTTGCTGAATTATCGATTATTTGCTGTATTATCGATTATATGCTGTATTAATTTGACAATAATACATGTATATTACAGTATTTATACAGAAAATAATAGAAACAGTAATATATTTTGACACGGCATTAAAACAGACAGATAAATATGTCATTACATCAGTTAGAGCCCGAGATACATACATATATAGTGACAATTAACTGGTACAAAAGTTCACACAAGTCTTACTATAAATGAAGTTTTCACGACCGCCTAAACTAGGATCAAACTGAGTACACGTCCACGTCCTGCTGATCAAGGAGTCTTCTTGTTGAGCGGCGCCGGGAACGGTTTGTAGCCGTCTTTCGTCGTCCACGTCCGGCTGTCATTTTGAAGAGCTAGGTGTTCTTCGATTTGCCTTTGATGCAACCCTGGAAATGGATACAACCATGTATTAGTGTTCATATTTGTAACCATGTCAATATAGGTATATATATTGGTTAATAATATAAATAGATTGAGTATGATAAGTCTATAGTAAAGAAAATAAAGAAACACTTATTGCGAGTATGCATGATTTATCCTACCACTGGCTTTGTTGAAGGTCCCCTTTGCTGTCACAACATCGTCGTAGATGATTCGCGACAACTCCATCTGGATGAGATGAAAGTCTTCTCTAAGCTTATCCTCGGCGATTTTCCCTGCATTTTTGGTCCATTCTCGGATACTAGATGGCAACTTTGTTTTCAGTGCATCCCGGACAAACCCTTTCATGAGATGGAGGACGTAGAAGGCATCCTTCACGCTGCCATGCTTCTGCTTCATGCAATCGAACTGGGTCCCATGCCTGAACCGGTGTTTGTTGTTCAGCGAGAAACATTCCCCGTTCGTCTGTCCTTGTTCGAAGTGGCCTCCCATTTGGGCGTAGCCCTCGAGAGCCTCATCGAGAACACCCTTTATTCTGGTGTAGTCTTTCTTATTGCTCGAACTCCCCGTGTCCAAATAAGTGGCAATGGACCACCTCGGGTTTAGGATGATGAGTACGCAGTACTTGTCCCTAGTCGAAAAATGCAGTGGAAAGGATCAACAACAGAAGAAATCTATAAGAAAGCATAAGATACGACGGCGGCGAGCGGATGTGTACTTACTCGGGAAAGAAAGGTAGAAGAAGGTTGTTCTTCCTCTTGTTGTTCAGCATGAACCTCTTCAGGTACTCCGTGGCCTTATCCCGTGTCGTTGATCCTTCCACCAGCTGACTGTCACGCATGTAGTAGGGATCCACTACCGTGACGTACGGGGCAACATCTCTCTGGATCTTCATCGCCATATTGATCACGTATAGGCGGACCAAGTTATAGTCCAGCCGTCTAGAGTGAAACAGGTTGAAGACGTCCTCGAACGCTATGAAGAACAGATCGGCGGGGCTTCAGTAACGAAGTCCACGTTCTTTGGTACCTGGACCGTCAACACCGGGTAATTTGGATTCTTGTCTTTAAGAAGCAGGCCCTCCATCATCAAGATAGCTTCATGCAAAGAGAGCATGGGTCCTTTTGCGAGGCAGAGCAACTCCGGAGGCAGCAACGGTTTACCAGCTACATGAACTCGGGTCAAGCTATCCGCACGGGGTGATGTCATGTCTTCATGACCCCGGATAACCTTAGGAGCTGGCTGGCTCGTAGAGGTGCCTTGCCTACTTCTCTTCTTAGACTTCTTGATCTTCTCTGGGGATGGTGGGGGTGCAGTGAACCCCGCGCAAACCGTCCGTGTTAGTGTGCCAGGGCTGAAAATGTTACCCGTTTTGTCTGGAGCTTGATCGCTGGCTTCCGGAGGCGTGTTTTGAGAAAAACTCAGGCGCTGGCATGTAGTGCGACGACCAGGTTGATCACCGTGAGCGCGGAAGGGTGGTTCCTCATCCATAGCAGGCATGAACAAATCTTTGCTCGCGCCTGTGTTGATGAAGCCATCGACGTCGATATTTTCATCATCATCGTCGTTGCCATCAAGTTGAGGTGCAACTTCTTTGGCTTCGGACGGCTGTTGCGGTACAGACATTCCCAACAGTCTTTGGTGGCGGCTGGTGGTGGCAACGACCGGCGGTTCCTTCCGGGTGGTGGCGACTGCTGCTTGTGGCGCCGGTTCCTTCTCAACAGGTTTTCGTGGCGGCTTCGAGGGCCGAACGATCGGCTTCCGGGGTTTAGAGGTGGCGCCGGTGGAGCGGCGCCTTAACCCCCCAAGACGAATTTGGGTCTTCGCCATTCCAGGACCCACTTGGGGCAATTTCCAAGGAGCGTGTGTTTCTCGGCTCCCGGAGGTTGCATGGGGGGGTCGATGCCACTAAACTCAGGCGTACCTCAGTCACCTTGACCCTCATCACGGCCTCGCTCATTCTATTGTTGTGCATATCACGGCACAATGGTTGTATGAGCATGCCCTCAGCAACTTCCTTCAACTCGCCGTCGGGTACCACCCTATGCAGGAGTATGCAAGGCGTGTCCTTTTGTGAACAAATGTTGGGCATCATCAGGTGGCAGTCATAAAAGGCAGAGTTATAGAAAATGACGCGGACTAAGTAATTAATTAGTTACCTTGTCGATGGCGTTGATCTCGGCTAATGTCGAGACAAGGGCGCCGGTGCCGGCGGCCGGCCTAACATTCTCTCCGGCCGTTCGGGTGGTGGCGCCTCGGTATCTTTCGCGGGAGGGGGTGTCGGTGCGACAAAAGGGACCGACTGCTGCAGGGTGGCGTTGGGTGGGGTCACCAGGTCCGGCGACACGGCCCGGTTCATGGTTGAGTTGCTGCCGCTGAAGCTGGGCACGTGTATGGGCCCTTGTTGACCTCCCGCATTCCAAGCAGCTAACCCCTCAAACAACCCAGGGGGTATGAGCGTCCGGATCCTCTCGTCCACTAACTTGTCCACTGTACTGGAGTCCACTATTTGCTTCTCTAGTGACCCACCTTCTTCCTTAGCTCCACAACCTCGGCGGTATTATCCCTCTTCATCTTCCTCCTCTCCTTTCTCTTCTCCGGGTCAGATGAGTAGTACTCTACGAACTTCATGCTCGTACCAAAGCCGGACACACGACCAGCTGACGTCGGCGGCTTCGACTTGTCCCTATCCTTGTAAGCGTTCGTCGCCCTGTTGAAAGTCGTGTCCCACGGCTCCGTCGACTCCTGGGACGACGGGCCATCCTTCAACTCATCCTCCTGCAGACAAAGGAAATTAAGGTGAACCCATGTAGAAATATATGACTTCGTTATCTAATTAGATCAACGCAATGGACTTTGAGATATCCGCGGAAATTAAATTCCTTACCAGTAATTTCTCGAATGTCCTCACATCGTCATCGTCGGTAACGAATTCCCCGTCGCCTCCTTCAGATAGTAGCGGGACCGGACAAAGTTCCTCACTTGCTCGTCCGTGAATTTGTTCCACATGTTCTCTTTTCCCATTTTTGCAACAATGGCATCCTCCTTTTCCCAAACGGGCTGTTTTCCTCGGTAACCGCCGCTTCCCAAATGGTGGTTACCTATGTTCAGCTCCCGCATAGACTTACCCCACTCGGTCCATTTTCTAGCCTCCTCAGACTTTAAGGACTCCTTGAATATCTCGAACTCTTCTTTGTCGAGCGTCGGTTCTTTGGCACTTATCTCCTCCCAGCTTTGACCCTTATTGATCTTCTTCTTCACCCGAAATTTCCAGCTGCTCAAGGCGGTGCTCATCTTCGTGATGGCTAAACTGTCCACCTTTTTGTTCAACAGAAGCGGGAACGTGTATCGTTGGTGAAGCTTCGTGAGGAGGTGTTCGACCAAAGCCTCATTGCCCTTGCTTCTGAGGTCCTTCGTGTTGATCGACATGCTTTCCCGGACGATGCACCCTAGTTGCATGCTGTACCCTTTGGCAGGCTTTTCCGGCTCCACTGGTAGGCCACTGGCGTGACCTTGGTGAACACGTGTGTGACGTTGTCGAGCGCTTGCGGTTTCCGATCCTTCCTTGCCTTCTTCCGCTTAGCGGTCGGGTTGCTATCGTAGCAGCATCTGTGTGGTCGCCACCATCAGTGGTGCTGGTGTCATCCTCCTGACCGGCACTAGCAGCTCCATCTGTGGTTTCGGCGTCCTCCACCCGGTCCTCTTGCTCATTCTCGGCGGCCTCCACCTCCTCCTCCATCTGCTGGGACACCTCCCAGAACGACTTGTTGAAATCTCTAGCTTGATCTTCGACGCTCATGTGCTTAGAAGGGCCGCCTTCCGACATGTTTGCACTGCATTAAAAAGAGGCAAAAGGTTAGTACAACAAATATAAGAAAAAAAATCGCTTAATTAAGTACTAAGATACCCCGGCCCATGCATTAGTCGCAATACCCCATATGTTATTTTTAGCAAAGTCATGCCAAAATTCACGAAAAATTTCGGCATGACCTTTGCTAAAAAAGGGACATATGGAGTACCCGAATTTGCCGGAACGGAAGTTAATCGACGTTCCGACAAACTCAAGGGCCTCTTGGGGTACCTGCAGACATTTCACAAATCATATGTCCTATTTTTTAGCAAAGTCATGCCAAAATTCACGAAAATTTTTGGCATGACCTTTGCTAAAAAATGGACATATGGAGTACCCGAATTTGCCAGAACGGAAGTTAATCGACGTTCCGGCAAACTCAAGGGCCTCATGGGTACCTGCAGACATTTCATCCACAAACATTTGTGGTCGGCATCTCCGACCGGCAACAACATCACATCAACACAACCACATCTCCGGCCGGCATCTCCGGCCGGCAACAAACACACATACAACATCCACATCTCATAAACATACACGGCATACGGCAAAATCCACATCCACATCACCACATCCACATCTCACCTAAAATCACGCTGAGTTTCCTTTAAATTTCCTGCATTTGGCAAAATAATGCATTAGTTAATTCCAACTAAAAATGCATCTTCAAGACAATTAAAAAGTACCAACTTTGGACGCTTACGAAATTATCAAATCTTGATCCTATTTGCAATGTACCTTCATGGATATCTTGCACTACGCTATTACTTCATGATAAAGCTCAAAAATAATTTTTTGAAAACTTCTAACACCTTAATTCAAGTCAGTTTGAAAGGCATGTTTAAACACTGACCATATTTGACTTAGCAAATTTTTCATCTCCAAAATTTCATCTTCAATTTTTTGCATATACTAACCTAACACTAACCTAGCAACTAAACTAGAAACTAACCTAGCATCACTAACAACAACAAGCAGCAAGCAAATGAACAACAAAATTCAAAAAAATTGTTGTTGGAGTTTCAACAAACACCTAGGTGCATGTTTTTCGGTAGGGGAGGGAGGCAGGGGAGCGAGGAAGCACCTCGGGCAGGGGAGCGAGTGGAGGTCCTGGTGTCCTGTGGCGGGTCCCAGGGCGGCGCCGGTGGTCTTCTTCGTCTGCGGCGTCTCGAGGCCGAGGCGGGGGCGGGGTGGGTTGGGCGGTTGCTCGTTTGCTTTGAGGGAGGGTTGGGCGGGGGCGGGGCGCAGGGGAGGTCGACGACGGCGACGAGTTGGGGCAGGGCGTGTGCAAGGGTGGGCGGGGCGCAGGGAGGTCGCCGGCGCCGGCGCGTGCAATGGTGGGCGCGTGCAAGGGTGTCGAGCGCGCGCTCTGTGTGTCGCGAGGCGTTGGGGAAATTTGGGAAGAGAGAGAGAGGCCGGCGCGGGGAGGGCCCACATGTAAGTGGGCGCAGAATAATTCTGTGGCGCATCCCAGACTGGGTGCGCCACAGAATTGTGTTGCCTGAAATTTTAAAAAGTACTGCTGCTGGTATATAACAATAAAACCAACATATCCCAGTGGTTGTAAATTTTTTTTGGTTAAATTTTAATAAAGAACACTACATACATTTGTTATTCTTTTTGAAAAAATATTTTTAGTTATATTTAAAAAATAAAGAACACACACATTTGGTTAAATTTTAAAAAATGGTTATATTTAAAGAAAGAACACACACAATTTTATAAAAAAGAATGTACAAAACACAAACACATTTGGTTAAATTTAAAAAAAATTGGTTATATTTTAAGAAAGAACACACACACATTGAAAAAAAAGAATGTACAAAACACAAACACATTTGGTTAAATTAAAAAAAAAACACACATACTTTTCTGTGGCGCACGGGCATAGATGCGCCACAGAAATATTAGTTTCAGTGGCGCATCCAGAACCGTGCGCCACAGAATAAGCACCCAGGCAATAGTTGGAGGGGGACCCACAACATTTCTGTGGCGCACAGGACTGGATGCGCCACAGAAATGCTGCTTTCTGTGGCGCATCCAGATCAATGCGCCACATAAATGTCACCAGATTTTTGTTGAGGCGGGACCCACCATATTTTGTGGCGCAGTATAGCTTTAATGCGCCACAGTATTCTGTGGCGCATTGTCCATGGTGCGCCACTGAAATGTTTTTGTGGCTCATGTCCACAATGGTGCGCCACAAAATGTCATTCCACAGAAAGACACTTCCCTACTAGTGTAAGGAGAGATACTTCCACACTGCAAACCATCCTATATGATAACTTCTCTACTCATGATATGACTCGACTGAAAAGTAAAAGGTAAAAGATAATGGTGATGATACCGCGGCACTCCCCCAAGCTTGGAACAAGCTGAGGGGATGCCAATACCAATGATGAATTACTCCTTCGGTGGTGATGGTGGACAAGACTCTTCATCAACAAATTTCCAAGGTAAAGGCTCCCCATCAGCGAAGGATGAATTGGTCTCCATAAACTGAAACTCGCAGCAGAACTCATGCGTTTGAACCTAGCTTCATACTCACAGTTTTGGTTTTGGAGATCATAGATTTGTGCTTGCAATTTGGACGTGGTTTGACTGAGTATGAAGATATCATCCCATAGCTTGCTAGTCTCCTTCTTGTGTTCAGCAATAAGCTCATTAATAATCTTGTGGTTGATCTCCACTCCGCGCTCTATCATCTTCTGGTATCGGAAAACTTCATGCTCTACTTCTTCTAGTCTGGCCTTCACGTCCCCTTCAGCCTTGGGTCCCCTAACATCTTCTTGAACAAGCTCTCCATCCACGAGCCGCAGCTCTTGTGGGTGTTGCTTCAACTCGTTGATGTACGGGTTGACGACGTTCTTGAAGAAGGTATCCTTCGGAGCCTCGGACGAAGACATTGTTCTAATCTTGGAGCTAACCCTGGCAGAAACAGCTCGAAAACAAAACACGACGAGAAAACGATATACGGACCTCGGGGGATCCGGGGGATTATATAGCAAAAAGTTTCATAACAAAAGGAAAGTCCAGGTCGAAACCGGGCTGGAGACGGGCTCCGAGGCGCCCACACCATGCCCGGCGCGGCCAAGGGTGGGCCCGCGCCGTGGGGTGGTGTGGTGCCCTCGGGCACCGTTTCCTCCCCGTTTTGGCTCGTAATTTTCCATATTTAATAAAAACAACAAAAACATAAGTTGGGAAGTTAAACGCGAACTTTTTCTTACCAAAACTGTTACCTATTCGAAAACAGACTCTGCAGTTTTCTGAATTTGACTTTTAATAAAATCTTCCGGAGTCACTACTTGAATAATATCAACGTCTTCGTTATAAGAATCCCCAGAAATATAATGCTTGAGTCTTTGACCATTAACCACTTGAGATTGTCACCATCAAGCGAAGTAATTTTGATTGCACCTGAACGGTAAACCTCTGAAACAACATAAGGTCCTTCCCATTTCGAAAGTAATTTACCTGCAAAAAATCTGAGACGAGACCTATACAATAGAACTTTCTCACCAACATTAAACTCTCTCTTTAGGATTCTCCTATCATGCCATTGTTTCACTTTCTCTTTAAAAAGTCTAGCATTTTCATAAGCTTCACTTCTCCATTCATCTAAGGAACTCAAGTCAAGTAACCTCTTTTTACCGGCAAGTTTAAAATCTCTATTAAGTTCTTTTACGGCCCAATAAGCTTTATGTTCTAATTCTAGAGGTAAATGACAAGCTTTTCCGTAAACCATTTTATAAGGAGACATACCCATAGGATTTTTATAAGCAGTTCTATAAGCCCACAAAGCATCATTAAGCTTCCTAGCCCAATTCTTTCTAGATTTATTAACAGTCTTCTGCAAAATAGATTTAATCTCTCTATTTGATAATTCTACTTGACCACTTGTTTGAGGATGATAAGGTGAAGAAATTCTATGATTAACATCATATTTAGCAAGGGTTTTTCTAAAAGCACCATGGATAAAATGAGAACCACCATCAGTCATGAGATATCTAGGCACACCAAACCTTGGAAAAATAATATCTTTAAGCATTTTTAATGATGTCTCACCATCAGCACTAGATGTTGGTATAGCTTCTACCCATTTAGTAACATAATCAACAGCAACAAGTATATGAGTATAACCATCAGAAGGAGGAAAAGGACCCATAAAGTCAAATCCCCAACAGTCAAAAGGTTCAATAACAAGAGAATAATTCATAGGCATTTCATTGCGTCTAGTTATATTACCAACTCTTTGACATTCATCGCATGATAAAATAAATTTTCTTGCATCTTTAAAAAGAGTAGGCCAATAAAAACCTGATTGTAAAACCTTTTGTGCAGTTCTATCTCCAGCATGATGTCCTCCATAAGCACTTCCATGGCATTTCTCAATATTTCTTTTTGTCAAATTCTGGAACACATCTTCGCATTATACCATCCACTCCTTCTTTATATAAGTGTGGGTCATCCCAAAAATAATGCCTCAAGTCATAAAAGAATTTCCTTCTTTGCTGAGCTGTAAAGGTTGGAGGCAAATACTTGGCAACAATAAAGTTAGCATAGTCAGCATACCAAGGACTTTCTCGCGAGCTTACCTTTATCACAGCCAATTGTTCATTTGGAAAACTATCGTTAACAGGAACAGGATCATAAGAAATGTTTTCCAATCTAGACAAATTATCAGCGACAGGATTTTCAGCACCTTTCCTATCTACAATATGCAAATCAAACTCTTGTAATAAAAGCACCCATCTTATAAGTCTAGGCTTAGCATCTTTCTTTTCCATAAGGTATCTAATAGCAGCATGATCGGTATGGATAATAACTTTCGAATCAACAATATAGGGTCTAAACTTATCACAAGCAAAAACTACTGCTAAAAACTCTTTTTCAGTAGTGGCATAATTCTTTTGAGCAGCATCAAGAGTCTTACTAGCATAATGAATAACATTCAACTTCTTATCTACTCGCTGTCCAAGAACAGCACCTACAGCAAAATCACTAGCATCACACATAATTTCGAAAGGTAAAGTCCAATCAGGAGGTTGAACAACAGGAGCAGTGGTTAAAGCCTTTTTTAGAGACTCAAAAGCTTCTTTACAATCATCATCAAAAACAAAAGGTACATCTTTTTGGAGAAGATTAGTAAGAGGTTTTGAAATTTTAGAGAAATCTTTAATAAACCTTCTATAGAAACCGGCATGACCGAGAATACTACGAATACCTTTAACATCCCTGGGACAGGGCATTTTCTCAATTGCTTCAACTTTAGCTCTGTCCACTTCAATACCTCTTTCAGAAATTTTATGTCCAAGAACAATCCCTTCATTAACCATAAAGTGACATTTCTCCCAATTAAGAACAAGATTAGTTTCCTCACATCTCTGCAAAACTTTATCAAGGTTTTGCAAGCAGTTATCAAAAGAAGTTCCATAGACGGAAAAATCGTCCATGAATACTTCCACAATTTTTTCACAAAAACCATGAAAAATAGCAGACATGCATCTTTGAAATGTAGCAGGAGCATTACACAAACCAAAAGGCATACGCCTATAAGCATAAGTTCCATAAGGACAAGTAAAAGTAGTTTTCTCTTGATCTTCGCTCTAACAGCAATTTGTGAAAATCCAGAATAACCATCAAGAAAGCAAAAATGAGTTTTCTTAGACAACCTTTCTAACATTTGATCAATAAAAGGTAAAGGATAGTGATCTTTCTTAGTAACTTTATTAACCTTTCGAAAATCAATGCACATCCTATATCCAACAACTACTCTTTGAGGAATAAGTTCATCATTTTCATTTGGCACAACAGTAACTCCTCCTTTCTTAGGAACACAATGCACAGGACTTACCCATTTACTATCAGCAATAGGATAAATTATACCAGCATCGAGGAGTTTTAATACCTCATTTCTTACCACTTCCTTCATTTTAGGGATTAGACGACGCTGGTGCTCCACAACAGGTTTTGCATCATCTTCCATGTTGATGGCGTGTTGACATATAGCAGGAGAAATCCCTTTTAAATCATCCAAAGTATATCCGATAGCCCCTCGGTGTTTCCTCAACACTTCCAATAACCTTGCCTCTTCAGTACCTGAAAGTTTAGAACTAATAATAACAGGATATGTTTTCTTATCATCAATGTGAGCATATTTAAGGTTATCAGGCAAAGGTTTTAAATCAAAAACAGGATCTTCTTTAGGAGGTGCAGGGGTA